>JAFIRS010005160.1:0-64202 GCA_018342105.1 Gonioctena quinquepunctata
CTCTCTACAACAAGTCCGATGCGATGCGCAAATCACCGAATACATTTCAGCAACTTGTTTCAATAGATCACTGGAGGAGACACTGATTCAAAATACTCTTCTCCTGGAATATTTCAATGAAATATCCCCACCCTACAACAAGTCCGATGCGATGCGCAATCTGTATGGATTTGAGGGGATTCTCTCGACATTCAGCGCACTCATCAATAATCGCAGTTCATTCTTAGCTCTCTCACAGGACGAACGCCCTCCTCGCTTGGAGGAAGCAAGGATTCATGAAGATCATGACTACACAGAATATGTATGCCTACACCACAACTTCAGTTACGGTCAAACAAACATCGAGATCAAATCTTTTGGTTGCCGAAACAAATCCAACATCAAAACTCAAGGTCAAATGTCAAAGTCAAAACCTAATGTTATGAATCTCAAGGTCATATTCAAGGTCAAAACTGAAGTCGAATCTCAAAGTCGACCAAACCCAATATCTAAACTCAATGACAAATCTCAAAGTCAAATCTCAAGGTCAAACACACACACACACTGCACACCTGCAACCATTCAAGGTCACACGTGACGTCATAGTGGTGGGGGGGGAGACCAAGAACCGGCTTAAATCTCCTACTGAAATATATTTTTTATATCCGCGACGACCCATTTATGCATTTCAAAGTATGAGCTCCCTGTTTCATAATAATTCCATCCAAGAACTGGAATAATGAATTATGAATCAAAAATTGAAATAACTCACCCTGGGACCAATGAAAAAACAAAACAATAACACCTACAGGATGTTACAATCCAAATTGCGAGTCTGAAATGATGTTATGTTTTCACTTATATTTGTTATTAGAGATATAGGTCGATAATTTGATGGCTCCTCCCTGCTTCCTTCTTTGTATACGGGAATGACTATCGATGATTTTAGATGGAAGATGGAAAGTGCCCAGCTTCTGTTGCTTTATTGGATATATATACAATGGGTTCAGCTATATATTCTGCTATTCATTTCAGAACTTCTGCTTTCAGGTTGTCCATTCCTGGTGCTTTGTGGTTCTTTCTCGCATTTACGACTTCTATGTTATTGGTTGGTGAAAGGAAGATGGAGTAGTTATTAATATTTTCTTCAAAGTTATGGCTGAGTGTCCTGTGTATTTTTTGTGACAGCTTTTTTCCAGTTTAAATATACATCTTATTGAATATGTCCACTATTTTCGTTAGATCGGTTTCAAGTTCGCCATTTCCGTTTTTCATACTATTCATTTCTACCAGGCAGGCTGCATTTCATGTTGGTTCATTGATTAATGATGTGTAGCCGTATTCAGACAGTGTCGTGAAGTAATAATTTACTTTATTGTTGCATCGAGAATATTGATATTAATATCCCCGACAATTATATCGTATTTTTCTTGTTATTGCGATTGATTTTCCAAATAATTTGCAGATTATTGTTAAGGGTCTATACAAGTAGAAGGTGATCGATATAACGCGTTTACTAATATAGTTTCATTATCTTGTTGGATTTTGAGTTTTATTATAAATGAGTCGTTGAAAAGGATGATTTCATGTGATTTATATGTCTTTTTGAATGTAGATAATTGTACCAACATTTTGATTTCAGGCAGCCTTCATTATATATTCTATTATATGTGGGTATATTATATATACTTGCGTCTGTTATTCTTCTCGTTTCAGTCAGTACTATGCAATCATAGTCAAACTCAAAGGATTCAAGTAGAATCATAAATTCATTAAAAATTGTATCGATACTTCTTATGTTGTTATGTATTAACTTGGAGTTAGTTGCTGTTCCATTAACTTTCAATACCTCGTTTGTCTGGTGTGTATCTAAAAGGAATGTGTCTAGCTTTTTTATTTCGAAATTTTGAATATATGGGTTCATAGTTTATCTAATCGGGTGTATATCTGAAAAAGTCCATATACGAGTTACAAGATACAGGATACAAGTTACAGGATTATTTATTTATTTTATACTGAGATAGGAAAGAGGTGAAGTTGTGTTGTATCATATTCCTCTTCAACTTCAACAATAACGGAAGATATAACCCAATATTTCGATTTCAGAGTTGATGATTGGAAATTGAGTTGCAGTAATGAAATATTGGTTGGAAAACAGAACAAGAAATTGTGCGCATATTCTGTAGTTTTCCGCCATGGCATATTCTTTTGTAAAACAAAGTTGAATATATTCAAGTATTGGCGTTCTGATATTCAAAAACATGGCCCCGATTGGTGCCGCAAAATCTTCTAGAAGAATTCGTCGATTTCATTGAATTCGTAAATAAGATATTGGTTTTTGGCATACTATCAGACTTTTTTACAATTAGCAACAGTGTATGTACAATATTTCCAATGAGCGACACTGTCATTTACTGTTCACTATTAGGCAAGTATAATTACTTTCAAATAGGAAATTTGTTTTTCATCCAAACTTTTTGCTGTAAATTTCATATACTTTGTGTAGTATTGGATTATTAACGTGCAATTCCCACTGTTCAGCATGCTAGTTCCATGGATAATTGTGAAATGATCCTATTCAATTCCCACAATCCATTAGTACCCACATAATATGAAAGTGGAATTTTTTTCACAACAAAAAATGTTTCCGACTCTTTTTGCGGAAATATTTTGGTTACACAACAAAGTAGCCTATTCTGGAGCATGTGTGGAAACTTTGTTAAAAAATCTAAAAAAATTCACTTTCATACAGGGTTTTTTTTATTCAGCTGATTTGTCATGCACGAAATGACAACAATACGGGAAAAATGCAGTTTAGGAACAATCCATAGATTTTTTTTTACTCAAACAAGACTCCCTCACCTCACAAATACCAAAAAAATCCGCGGGTCGGTGATAAATATTATGAATTTTTATTTAATTCATCATTTTTACGATGGTGAATATCCAGTAATTAGAATCGCACGATTCGAAACATGCCATTTGGTGGAACTATCGTATTTTTGCCTTCTGAACACAAGTCCGAAGACAAAAATACTTTCCAAGATGCGAGCTTACAAAAGTACAAAAAGCCACTGTGTTTTCGTCCGTCTTTCAACAAAAACACCACACACACCCATATTCGCATATTTTTGGTTCTTTTTTGTACGAAAAACTGCCGTTTTCTAAAATATCCACTTTTTTCAGAGTGTAAATACATACCACGATTCTTACTTTCACCATCCGAAATGATAGTAATTTTTATATGTAGTGGATGGCTGCAACTCGACGGTCAATTGTCAAACGCTACAATAGCTGCATTTTGTTCACCTTCCCCCCCAATTTCTAGACTACAGCTCAAGACTCCCCCTCCGTATGGATGTTTTTGAGGACCGGTCCGCACAAAAACAAACCTGGTCAATATCTTACGTTGAAGAAGGGTACACAACCTAACCTAACGTGGTTAACTTTGATATTCAAGTTGATGGCCAACAATCAACTTTTCTTTCAACGAGAAGTAATTCAACGTTTTTATTATTTTTGAAGCTTCTGTGAGGGATCAAAACCAAAAACGATACAATTTGCTACTCTTTTACTCACCAACGATAATGAAGAACACATTCAATATCATTCCCCAGTAAAAGTTCATTTTACAATCCATTCCCACAATCGACTGAGATTTCTTCTAGGCGTTGGAACATTTGAATACTCTATCAATTCCATAAATTCACCATCAATAGTTCTGGAGCAATTCATTTCGTGAACAGCATTATCATCTCAGCACTGAAAAGATTTGATTCGGATAAACTCACTACTCAAAACTAGATACTCAGTGACAGTAATGAGTTATCAAACATATTCGATTTCTTATATATGTCACGATGACAACAGAAATTAAGTTACAGAATGAACTGAAAGCTGAGAGCATGATGTTATAATAAGTAATATCATGATGTTCTGAATATTCGAGATAAGTCTGTCGTTTTATTGTTCACAAAATTGTGTTGACGAACATTGCTGTACGGCTTTTGAAATAATTTCTGGATTAGGCAACGAAGCGCCATCTATTGACACAGATAGTCTGTATATGATGTTCTGTTTCTTGTGAGTTAGGAAGAAGTTTAGTAGTTGTAAAAAAGTATGGCGATGATTAAATGGAAACATCATTATTCTCCAGTATTTATCCGATATAATAGTGAAAAAAATAAGAAGTAATAGTGAAACTCTATCAGGTTATGGGCCCAGATGCTCGAGAAGTGAAACGAAAAAACGATCTAGAAAGTAAAACGTAAAAAAAGGACTATAAAGTTGAATTACAGTCACGCAGAATGGCCGGCAAACAACACGACGATGGAAGAATTGGGTTCGATTGAAAAACTGAGTGATGGTGATTGGTTTCAACTATTTGATTCCAAACTACAGTGACCTTCAAGTCGCACGAAATTTGGGAAATAGTCGATGGAGAAATATTGGCAGAAGGATGCCAAAAGTCAAAAGTAATAATCGGAACAGTTGACAAGAAAATATTCATGCATATAATAAACTGCAAGACCTCACATGAAATGTATCAGAAACTACGCAGTATCTATAAAAAGGAGTCTGAAGATCAGAAATGCACACTTTTTCAAGATTTTGCTTCACATAAGCAACATTGAAAACATGGCATACCGCCTCAAGAATTTGGAACAGGACATTGACGATGAAATGATGATGTCAAAAATTTCATCAGAGCGTTTCAAATATTTCAATACTGCATGGGACTCCTCTCCAAGCACAGATAAAACACTAACAAAACTGATATCAAGGCTGATTGCTGAAGAAGTCAAAAGTGAAGATAATGGAGATGGAGGGGCAGTTGCTTCCAATGCCTATAGAGGAAAGAAAGGCAGATATAAATCAATTCCAGAACAAGAAACACAGAGAAGGTGAAATGTTATAAGTGTAATAATTTTGGACATTTTGCAAAATCGTGTACTGAAAATCTGAGTATCAGCGGAAGTACTGTTCAATTTGCAAGAAAAATAATCATGTAGAACAAGATTGTTTTTTTTAAAGAAAGATGACATAAAAGTTGAATTTTTAACTGAGGGCGAAATAAATATAAAAGACACGTTGGAAATATTTGTGGTAGATTCAGGGTCTTCGAGTCACATGTGTAATGATAAAATTATATTCAATGTTTTGGAGGAAACTACATCAAAGAAACTAGTTGCTGAAAAAGGTGAACATTTAAAAAGCCTCGGTATTGGCTCCATTGAAGGAACTGAATGTAATTTAACTGATGTTCTCTACATTCCCGTACCGAGTAAAACCTGATATCAGTCAACGCAATCACTGAATAGGAAGGTAAAGTAATATTCGAAAAGGAAAAACTATCCATAATAAAAACAATAGAACATGTCTTGAAGGGCATAGTAAATTTGGACAATTCTTTGGAAAGTTTTTTTGCTGAACTATGGCACCGAAAATTGGGTCATCTGAGTATCAATAATATCAAAAGGCTGTTGGACCTCTCTACAGGAAGGAATATGAGCGAAGCAGACTGTGATAACGTGCATATACTATGTAAAACATGTTTGGAAGCCAAACAAACATGACTTCGATTCAAAAGAATCAGATTAAGAGCAATGAGGCCACTCGAAATAATCCAATCGATCCAGTTACTTGGGATATAAAAGGTTCATTCTAACCTTCTTAGATTATTTTACCCTATGGTTCAGTTGTATGAAGATTTGGAGTATCTCAAACAATATGTAGTAGCTTGCCATAATCTATATGTATCAAAAATAAGAAGTGATAATGGAGGTGAAGGTGAGACCTCAGAAATTGGTACAAAAATGAGGGAATAATAATGGACACCACAATACTCTCCCCACCTCGATGGTTAAACTGAGAGATTGAATACAACTCTTATGGAAATGGCAAGAGCGTTGATATTTGATTCTGGTCTCCACAAAGTTTTTTGGGGCAAAGCTGTAAAATTTTCTGTTTATTTGCTGAATATGTAGCATATCAATTTCAATTTTCTTTCCTTTCTGAAGAAAGTGGAAGAAAATAGATTTTTCAGAAACTACTATGCTTATTTTATATAGCGGTGCCTATGAGCTGCTCAGATTGATACGGGAGGTCGAGGATATCGTTATCTGTCAGTAAAATTCAGATAGATTCTTCAACAAGTCAAAAATTCAAAAGATATAAAGGTGAATTGTGCGCCAGGTTATTTTTGAAAGAAACTACCAAAAACAAATTAGATTCTTGTTGAAGAATTCGATGATACATATATTTAAAAATAAAAGATTGAAAACAATGGTGTTTCAATGGTAGTTTACGTGGTGCAGTAGTTAGAACTGAAAAAAAAAAGTTGTGTTTGCTGTTTTACTCTCGATGTACATAAATTTTGCTGGTTGTTTGACAATTGCTTCTGTTCGTTGAAAATTTGGAATTTACTCCAGAGCTCTGCGAAGAAGTGGGGTCTCGAGACGAGTGCTGGGGTGACTCTGCACTCTTTGTGGTTCGAAGCAGCCAATCTGAATTGTATTGGGTTCCTGGATCGTGATTTTTCCTTTGAGATCAGACGAAGCTGTGGACAACAAACACTGAGCAGTTTTTCGTTACAATTTGGTTCGAAGAACCGAGGGTTCCTTCACAGAGTGAGTTAATCCATAAGTGAAATTATTCTGAGGGAATCAAGTCCCGAAATACATACGTTGGTATATTTCAACTGCACTTATGATTATACTACATATGATATTACAAATCAATCTAGTAATTACATTATAGGTAAGAAAACATATAGATCCAATGATAAAATTACATTTAAAATTACAAAGGAATCTACGTTTCCTGAGTCAAACAAGAAAGAAAATGAATATACTCAATTGAAAACAATAACTTGATAAGATTACTCTTACTTTGATGCTCAACGTTCAATCGAATGAAGAATGTCCAATTCATTTATTACAGCAAAATGAAAAAAGTTGGGAAAATTATGTGCTCAATGAAATATTACTTGAAGCAAGCCGGGAGCATTTTGTATGATTTGGAGTTGAATACTCAAAATGGTCTGAATAATCCAAAGATGTTGATTTTTTGTACCAACAACAAATAACTTGACTGCTTCCTCCAAGTGAGGAGAGAGAGAGAGAGAGAGCGTAATGAAATATATGACTGTTATATTCTGAATAAAACCTTCTCATCAATATCAAATTACAATGATAACAGCTTTCCTAGAATCCGAGTCAGCAGTGTCAGCAGAATAAAGTATTTCATTTCTCACAGGTTGCGTTGCTGACACCGCTGACCAGAAGGTATAGAGAGACCCTGCGTGGTCTCACGATTATATTCATTTATATTTTATTGAGTCCAGTAAGTTAGTTGTAAGTAGTCATAGAGAACTGTTTATATTTTCCTGAATAAAAATAGTACTCTTTTTAAAGTTGTGTACCATTTAAAAAAAAGTTGAATTTAAAGATACGAAGACAACAATTTGTGCAGTCGGTAGGATCTGAAAAAGGACTCCCTAACTAGTGGCGGCGGATTCCAATCCCTCAACAGAAAAAGGACCGAGCACCCTCAGAGAAGTCATCACTTGAAGAAAAAGCAACAGAAAGAACACCTCGTGAAGCCCCTGGATGGACAATTTCAAGAAAAAGACCTATCGGAATGTACACCGTGCTATTATTATGAGGCAATTTTGAATCATCTCGTTTTTCCGATTTACAATCTATTTTTGATATCAATTATTGATTATTCCCAATTTTGGAAAATAATTCCGATACTTGTACAGCCAATTATCAAAGAATAAATCTTACTGTTCGATTGTTTAGATTTGCAATTCAATAATTTTCATACAAAATGGCTAAGCATAATGATGGTAATCTACATAAAAAACAAATTGAGAGGTACAGCTGCACAATTGATCAGTTCTAGGAATCCTGGAACATATCATGAAATAAAATATTTATTAAATCTATACTTCAGAGATTCTCGCGATCTCATGCCATTGATTCACGACCTCCAACGCATTGAACAACTGTCAAATGAATCGCCTCTCACATTTTTCAATTGCCTTCAAGTTCACAATGCAAAAATGCACGCTTGTGTTCAAGAATATGTTCTTTCTATAGAACAGAAACAAGCTTAATCTGGATCAATAGAAACAATGGCATTGAATCGCTTTCAACTGGACTCGAACCAAGTATAGGTCAAGTCATACGTGCTTCAAATCCAGCTGATTCACTTGAAGCCCACATTGAAATTAGGAGAGAAATGCAGTTATCTCATTTCGAAAATCAGAAAAATTAAAAACCAAATGAGCCTCGCCAACATCAACCAATAATCGAGAGAAATCAATTACCCTCACCCCAAAGATCTTGCTATAGTTGTGGTCGTGTTGGTCACACTTTCAATGAATGTTGATCCAGACAGCAAATAATTCAACCAAATTCTCAAAATTTCTCCCCAAATTCTTCTACTCCGAATTTCAACCAAAACTTCCCAAGACAACCAAACTATCAACCCAACCAACAACAAAATCTACCCAAAAATAATTTTCAAGCCCAATCGAGAACCCAATTCCAGAATCAACCACAATCTCGTCCACAGTTTCAAAATCAAGCCTAACCTCGACCAACTGTCATTCAACGAAATCCTTATTATTCAAACTATTCCAATCAACAGCAAAGAGCTCATTCCATTTTTATTAAGCTGTTTGTTCTTGCATGAAATGACAACAATAAGGCAAAATGCAGTTCATGGAGAATCTATAGATTTGTAAAAAAACATAAAAATGTAAATAAACAAGACTTCCTCAACCCACAAATACCAAAAAAATCCGGTATTCGATCATAAAAAAAATATTGTTTTTATCCATTAATTTCAAGATGGTAACTATCCAGTGAGTAGACTCGGATGATTCAAGAGATGCCGTTTGAAGGAACTATCGTATTTTTGCCTTCTGAATACAAATCACAAGTCAAAACGTGACATTCTCAAATATTTTCCGAGAAGTACAAAAGGCCACTGAAAACACTCATCATTCGTCCGTCTTTCAACAAAAACACCACGCACACCCTTTTTCTCATATTTTCAGTACTTTTAGAACGGTTTTATTTAGCTTGCCTTGTTTGTGTCTTGTGTGGGTCTAATCTAGTAATTGAAATTTCACTCCCTTCCTGTTGAAGAAGAAACAGAAGCCCCGAGCGCGCACTTCAGACGCCCGTTCGAGTATCTTTTCCCATATAAACCCACCTCCCAGGAGAAAGTACCAGCCTTTCGGCTTATCAATCTCCTGAAAGAGGTTAAGGGTCGCAGGAGGATCCGGATACGCCAGATCGGCGCGCTAAGTAATCCTAGCTACCGTTATAACTCAGCCTGGGTGGGGACAATTGATAAGACAAGCTACTGGCTCTGGGATGTCAGTGCCCGAGCAAATTAATGCGCCGCTCCCCGCCAAGTCAGCAGGGAATACAATCACCTCAACCCATAGGTGAAGGGCTCCCCCGTCTCTACCGAATTACGGTATTGTTTTCCATCGGTCCACTACCCAGTACCACGCCCCCCAGAGTCAAACACCATGTGGAGAGGCACCGGCAAACTGGTGGGGTTATCCTCCTCCCCATGGGTACCCATGTTAACAAGACTCCTCCTGTCAGCGTTTGATGGGTCACCGCCATATCAGACGTTAGACGAGTAAGCGTTCTAGTTAGTGTTTGCCAAAGCTACTGAACACTCTACCATGTTACCGAGAGAGGGACCTGGACTTTGCCCAGAGGTGTCTGGGATCGTCGCAGATACTCCCCTCCCGCCGGCCTAGTCACATGGTGGGGCTAGGCCTACCCTTCCTGTTAACTGATTGAAATTTGGTACACACCCTCAGTTCTGATGACAATACAATTATGTGTATCCAGTACCATTCTAAATCCAAGATGGCCGCCGCCACAAAATGGCGGAGTACATATTTTTCACAACCCCATCAATATGGATATCAAATGAAAAGGCTTGACAAGTAGAATACAGTACACCATAAAAAAATTCCAAAAATACAAAATGGCGACGAAACAAAATGGAGGATAAAATATCAGAGAGACAATACAACCCCCTCAATATGAATAAAGGGAAATTCTAATTCAGATGGTGTTCGAAACAAAATGGCGGATATAGAATAATTTTTCATGGAATTCAACCAAAAGAGAGCACTGTAGACCACGCAGTTGTATAAATAGAATCGAAATTGGTTGAGGAAGGACAAGCTTAACTGGCACTGAGTCGGGTAGAGTCTTTGGAAGGATTATGTACCTATTGAGGAGTTAGATTGCAACAAACTGACAGAGAAGAAACCTTGTGATAATGAGGCACTAAATGAACTGAATAGAATGAAAAAGGGCATTGATCAGACTAAAATCGTGGGGCGCGTCGAATTTATATTATCAACAGTCAACCGCTCATATCAATATATGCTTTGGATACATATTATCAAAAGACAGCTAATGCAAAATGTGTGTAAAAGTAAATCCGTCACTATCATCGTGCGATATCACCGAACTATCATTTACATATTTACCCAAGTTACGCTACGCCCCACGATTCTATTTAAGTCTGCTCCATGCCCTATATTGGTGAGGAGAGTGGTGCGATGACTGGTACCTGGTACCTACCCAATTATTTTTTGCTTTTAGTATATTATCTGCATCATTATTATGTTCCTTTGCAATAAAACCATTTAACTTTAAAAATATATATTTATTTTATTTGAAAGAAAAACCGTCGTTTCCTAAAATATCGACTTTTCTTCAGAATGTAAATACATATCACGATTCTTACTTTCACCAACCGAAAGCATAGTTATTTTTTATATTTACGTAGTTGATGGCCTCAAATCGTCTGTCAAAAGTCAAACGCTACAATAGGTGCATTTTGTTGACTCCCCAATTTCTAGACTATAGCTCGTCCAGTATTGAAATGACCACTTTGGCCTTCCCCTACCTAACAACCAATTTTTCTCGAAGATGCCCGAGCCATTGTCTAACTGTGGCTATCTAATAGAAATGCCGTAGGCGTACCAAATTATTTGGTATAGGCGAAACACGAGACGTAGTTTTTGGCGGACGAGATTCGTGATTGTGGTCCGATTTTTATTCAAAATTGGTATGCAGGGGTTTTCGGGGTCGGAGATTATGAATATTTTGTCAAAGTTGAATAAATAACTACACCACCTATTTATTAGTTTTCCCCCTCTCTACCTACCAAACGGTCGTTTCAGTACTGGATGAGCTCTACCCAACAAACCAAACGCCATCGGAAAACATCCGGCCGCCAGTCGGCACGCACGGTACTCTGGTGGCTGACGTAGTAATGATCTGGACCTCCGTCGGCCCAGTTCGGGTATACCGTTCCTAATGTAGAATGAATCGGCCTTCACTCGGCAACTCAACGGCAAACCGAGAGCGGCTTTTATGTTTTCGGGCCGAAAGAGGCTACTTCTCGGACACTCGCTACCGGGAGACCATATTTCGTGCCAAAACCGATCCGCAGGATGTTTTGCCGGCTATACAGTGCTTCTCAAAAGTCCCCTCCTCCCCTCTTATTTTTGGAACGAATATACATGAACATGTGAAATTTAGAAACTGAATATTAAAGGTTGTAAACTTCCCTACTAGTGAAGATAGATGACGAAATCGTCAAAGATGACGTCACAAGGCCATTGTGACCAATAATTTTAAATGGAACCACACGGCAAGCGACACCTCTTTCAAAAGGTATCGAAAAAACCTATTCAATGATACTAATTTTGTTTGTGTTCATGGCAGTTTCAATGGCTCATTGGTAAACATTAAAATTTTAATTCCATTCAGTATGATATTAATTACAGATTTGAAAATCAGAATCTACTATAAGAAATTGCTCGGAGTGACCCCCATTTACTTCCTGACAGTGAAATATCCTATTTTTAAACTCTTCTCGTACTTTTGCAAATGTGTCTGCGGAAACAGCCCCACATTCTGCAACAATACGTTGTTTTAAAACGTCAATATTGTCAGGTTCAGTGGCATAAACCTTCGATTCAAGGTACCCCCACAGAAAAAAATCCAAAGGTGTGAGGTCCGGTGATCGTGCTGGCCATTCCGTTGAACCTCGTCGTCCAATCCATCTACCACGATACTCCTCATCCTAAATACCGTCTTACTGCACCGTAATAGTGTGGAGGAGCACCATTCTGTTGGAATGTTATTTCCAAATTGCCGAATTCATCTGGATTATCTTCCAAAATTTCAAGGATTAACGGTTTTTTGCGTTCTGCAACAGCTCCAGATAAACCTCACCAGTTGAATAAGTATTTTAAAAAAGAGGCTCACCGATGTGGTTTCCCAGGATACCTGCCCAAACATTCACCTTCTGGGAAAATTGGGTATGTGTTTCACGAAACAGGTGAGGATTTGCGTCACTCCAATACCTCACTTCTGTGTATTTACATTTCCATTCAGATAGAAAGTACTTTCGTCACTGAAACAAATTGTTTTGACATAGTCTGGCTGTTGGTTAATTTCAGTTTCAATATTTTCACAAAATTCTAGTCTTCGGTCTGGGTCGTCGTCCGAGAGTTCATGAACCATTTTTAATTTGTATGGATGAAATTTGTATTTTTTCAACACCCTGTGTACTGTACTTCGACTGACTTCACAGGTAGATGCAACGTGAGTTGTTGAAGAATTGGGATTAACTATTACTTCTGCCAGGATATCAATTTTTTTCTCATCAGAAATGTATGGTCTGCCAGATCGTTTCGCATCATTAATACTACCCGTTGTTTCAAACTTACGGAGAAGCTCCCTTCAATAAGTCTTCGAATCAGGGCGATCAAGAAACCTCTCATTAAAAATGCGTTCTGCTGCATGAATATGTTGTCCAGTTTCACCAAGAATTAGGATCGCTGCTACTTTATCACCTGAAGCACGTACCATTTCGCTTCTTGGAGCACTTAAACGTTCGGCTCACGATAGTTTAACAAATTATCAAAATGTATAAAAATATTAAAAGTACCAAAATCTGCTAAAACAGTTGAACGTTCGATCAACAATACACAAAGTATTCAATGTACAAAAACTTGGACAATTACAAAAACGTCGAATTAGGGAGACTAACAGAAACGTCAGCTTATTTGACAACTATCCAGAGGCGGAGCTTGAATTTGGAATTTAAGTATTAACTGATTTAATTCATCACAGCTTTGCGTTTTTTGAAAGCGAGTTGCCAAAACTGCCATAAACACAAACAAAATTAGTATCATTGAATAGGTTTTTTCGATACCTTTTAAAAGAGGTGTCTCTTGCCGTAGGGTTCCATTCAAAATTATTGGTCACAATGGCCTTGTGACGTCATCTTTGACGATTTCGTCATCTATTATCACTAGTGGGGAACTTTACAACCTTTAATATTCAGTTTCCAAATTTCACTTGTTTATGTATAATCGTTCCAAAACTAAGAGTGGGGGAGAGGACTTTTGAGAAGCATTGTATGGTCCATCTTCCGGATTCCGGACCACGTTCGGTTAGCAAGCGGTACCAAATTGGGCGTGTGGGCCCGTGTGTCATTCGGGTTTAAATTTCGCTCCGCATGATTTGACATTTTTTACTGTGACTGACATCCAATCAGTGTCATCGCGGCGCGGCCATTGTGTGCGTTTGGTTCATCGGTGTTTCTTTAAAAAAAAAATTCATTCGCGTTGTTTGTTGTTTTTATATTAGGTGAGTATTAGCGTGCCGTGATAATGATGATTATCAATTATTATATTTGATAATTTTTGTTTTTCTTTGTGAAAGGCTGCTGCTGCGGGCTGCTGCGGTTAATGTCGTATTCCGATTTCAAGAAAGCGTAGGCGGAAGGCAACAAGTAAAAAATCAAAATGTTCCAGTCCCAGTCGCATTATTTACATGATGGGCTGAACAATAATTTGTGAGTACAAGTGATATTAATGTAACATACTCAATCGAATACACCTACTCAGATCAAATTTCAAAAGCCTAGTTTGCTGGAATCTATTTGAACCACTTATGACGTCTGCATCAAAGAAAAGAAAGAGACAAGAGCTACTATCGGCTTTTTAAATGTGAATATTCAAACAATCAATTTGTAGAAATGATGGAACGCCTGCTGCGCGACATGCAAACGATTAAATTGGATGTTAGAAGCCTGGTTTCGGAATTAAACAATAATAAGTTGACCCAGTATCAACAACTAGATGCTCAGCTTCGTTTCAATGATTACGAGGAGCTTCGAAAATTCAAAGAATCATTATTAGAAGAAGATTACTTTAACAAAATGGTGACTTGATTTTAAAATAGTAATTTTTATTACCTTTTACTGCTATTTCAAATTGCATGCTAATTTCAAGTACCTATTCAGTTTGAAATTTTAGGTTTTTGTTTTATTTAATTTTTTTCCAAATGATTACCTTTTAGCAAGCATCAATTTCTTCGTTAGTAGGCAGATATTCAAACGATACAACCAGGAAATTTTTGTCACTTTTGGTGTGCCATGAGCTACATATCCCTGAATATAAATTGGATAGGGGCAAATGAGAAAGGCAGCTTTCAAAAACTTGTAAATATTTTGAAACCTACATACGGTAAGATATCAAAATATCAATTAATTATAATAATTTAATTATCTTAAGCTTTTAAAAAACAGCAATTTTCAAATCCAACATAATTTTTTTTAAATGATGTTTTTATGATATGAAGTGGTGAAAGTACATTTTTAAGGCACGCATGTAAAAGTTTGCAGAATGAGCGAGGCGAATTCTGCAATTCACATGAGTGCCTTAAAAGTTCTTCAAGGCACTAGTGCCTCAAACTAACATTTTTAACGCTAGTGGCATTTTTAACACGTTTGTAAAAAAAAGTTTTATTAATTTGTCCATTTTGATATTTACAAAGAAGGAAATTATGATTTTCACTTTATTTTACGAAACTTTCGTTACACAATATGCTTCGACACACTGTGCCTTCTTCAGACGAACTATTTTATTTTTATTTTAGAATTAAGTTTGTCTGAAGAAGGCACAGTGTGTCGAAACATTTTATGTAATGAAAGTTTTCATAAAATATAGTGAAAATCATAATCATCTTCTTCTTTGTATTTATTATGGATTTTCATCAAGTATTGGGTACTTCAATCAACAGCATTTTAATATTTTCATGGAGCCGTTCGAAAAAAACAAGGCAACAGCAAACACGACAAATTCCGAATAGATAATGCTATTTGCAATTGGTTGAAAAATGCTCCTGATAGGGCAGGAGGAAGGGATAATCGAAAAAATAAAAAATAAGTATTTTACCTTATTTATAGATTTTTATTTCAGACAATTAGTCCATTATAATTTGTTACTATACTTAATTATAAATTAGGGTATTTATTCCTTACTATTAGAATCTTGTGTATTTATTTTTTGAGTACATTTGTAGCTCCCATTGATACATTCTAGTCATATGATGTGAACTATAAATAATATGTATAAATATTTTTTGTTGTCATTTTAATGTATAGTTTCTTAGCCGATTATTCTATGATAATTTGTTGCTGATATTGATATAGATGTTTTTTGGTTAAGTTTCTTGAAACTTTGGCATTTTATTTATGATGTGTACACATTTTCCGCTCCTTATAATATATTGGAAACTTATTTTTTTTGCATTTGTTTTAAGCTGTAGATATTGACACATTCCAGAAATGTGTACTAAGAGATTAAGTTATTATTCTGTAAATATGTAACGTAGGAATATATTACGTCAAAATTGGTTTCAAGTGACCAAGATTGATGAAAAAAATTTTTGAGGGATTCAAGTACACAATTTCAGAGGCCCATATTTATTAAACTTTCAATCTTTTTAATTTTGTCCAGATCAAAAGCATCCAAATTCAATAAACTTACCAACGTGTTTGTATGTTTTATATTCTTATACTCATAGTTATTCAAGGGTTAGAAATGAATTAGGCAAAATGGAAGAATGGAGAACATTTGTTATAAAATTATGTTGCAGGAAAGAGATAGAGCTACATATCAATCACACAAGCACAGTCAGTTGTTCAACGTGTCTAGTATCGGCCACTGCATATTCACGTTTTCTACAGGTGACCACAACGTAGTTGGAATGTAGCTATTTGAGATCTAGGGATGTAGCAGCCACCAAAAAGGTGTTCCCCATTTTGGTGGCCGCCGTATATATTACATGGCAGTGGTTGTGGTCAAACACCTCAAAGTTTTCCAGAATCGTTGCCGCTACGTTTCGTCCACTGTGAATGCAACTTGGGAATGCAATATCAACCCGTTTTCTTGTCTGTTTGTTTGTTGTTCGTTCATTGTCTGCAATGATAATAATGACATTGAGGAACAATCGATTTTAAGCCAACTTTCCGATGAGCTGGATCTCAGACATAGCTCAGAACTGGATGGAAATGCAATACTAACCCGCTTTCTGGTCTGTCCGTTCATTCGTTTGTATGTTAAAATAATAATGTTGAGGATTAATCGATTTTAAACTAATTCCCAAAAGGATTCGAAACTTCAAACATAGCTCAGAACTGGATGAATATGGAATATTAACTCGCTTCATTGCCTATCTGTTTGTTTGTTTGTCTGTGATAATAATAGTTATGAGAGTGGTAAGAAGCAATCGATTTTAAGCTAACTGAAATAAATCCGAAATTTGACAAATGTCTCTATCATAATCTCATCAAGATGTTTGAAAACGGTTGCAAACGGACCTCGCACCGCATGAATGGGAAATTGGCTTCTGGTGAATTTGCTCGATTTTTTTAAATTACAGAACTCCTGATGCTGAAAGAATGTCTCCATTGCACCACCGCTCTAAATTCAACGGTGTAGATTATATAGGGTGCTAAAGATAACTTTTCCAAAATTTCAAATGGCCATTGTAACGAGACTTTTTCGAATATTTCAACCAAATCGAGTATGCATCGATTGTTCATACTGCCGATTTGAATATAATATAGGAAACAGTGATTCCTGCCCGTACATATGATATATAGGGCGAGTCCAAAGATAGCAACTTTCTCAGTGATTTTCAAAAAATTGAGCGGTGAATTTCATTCATTTTCAGATATTTTGTAGGATACCAATATCAATTGCGATTGATGATATAGCATCTCCTGAATTGAACTGACATATCTATTATGTATTTCTCATGAATCTGCACCAGTCCTGCTTATTGATATATCCAAATGCCAGAAATTCTGGAAAAGAAGTCGGTTACAAACTTGATCGTTCCCGGTGGAAGTTCACTCTGTAGATACATAAAATATACAGGGTGGATCAAAAACTAGTGTCCTTTACTGATAATTTCCTTGAAGTAGTTTTGATTGATATTGAGTCATTGAAGCATTTTCAGAAATACATTCTGTCCGAGTGGATAGAACTTCATGAGTAGAACAACTCGAATGATGGTGGAAGAATCTCGAAAAATATTGCAAATAAATAAAACAGAAACATTGATTAACAACAACATAGGAAACGAAATATGCTCATATTCCATTAAAAAGACGAACATATATGGAATGTATAGGTTGCTATTGAAGAACGACAGGAAATCCAGAAATATTCAAGTTTCACTGTTCAGATGACATCCTGTTGGAAACGTTGAGCACACCGCCGGACAACTGTCAATTGATCTTGATTATATATAATTCCTTTATTTAGTTATATGAACTAATACAAATGATCATTAAAAGAATACACATTAAATTTGGTCATATAAAATGAAACTTATAATAGACATGTCACTCATAAAACTACACATTAAAATTTGGTCATATAAAATAAAGTAAAACCAATACAGACATTCCACTCATAAAAACTACACATTAAAATCAGTTGAAGAGAATGGAGAAACATAAGTATACCTATGCAGAATATTGAAATAGGATTACGAAGAAACATCATTATCTCAAGCTCGCGCACTAGGAGAGTGAAAAAAAATTTTTAAGTTCTGTTTGAACTTGTTCAAGGAATCTGAGGATTTGATTTCTAGGGGCAGCTGATTGAATCTCTTCAGGCATTTGAATAATACAGATGTTTGTGTATGACTCTTTGCCACCAGTGGAATGTGGAAATCATTTCGTGATCTTGTATTGTGGGTATACACATCAGAATTGTTATTAACAATATTTCTCAAATAACTTGGAGCAGTACCTGATTTGATCTTGAATATAAATATTAGAGTATTATACTCAAAGAAGTCATATATTGACAACCACTGCATTTCCTTTAACATATGCCCAATGTGGGTTCTCTTTGAGCATGTGAGTGAGATTCTCATAGCTCGATTTTGAAGTTTCCTAAATCTGGACATTCCATTTCGATTGAGTAGGTGAAGTATTGTGGAACAGTCGGTGAAATGAGGTTATATTTATATTAGGGTGTTGAACAGAATAATTTTGGCCCCTCTTGTTAGGAAAGTAGAACGTATTTGTGAGTGGTTGATTTTATATGAAATGATTTTGATTGAATTGTTTGCATGTTCTTCAAATTCGAACTGTCTATCTATAATTACTCCTAAATATTTAAATTTCTGTACCATTCCAATTGACTCGTCACTTACAGTAATATTTAGCTGACTGACAATCTGTAATTATTTTCGTTGCTGATTTCCATAAATTTTGTTTTTTGTGTGTTTATCTTCAATTGGTTAGAGGAACAACACTTATTGATATTTTCCAAAGTAGTGTTAAGTGTTGTTACCAACTCTTCATTATCTAAACATTTAAAATATATGAGGGAATCATCGGCGAATAGATGTATGGAACAATGTCCAGCTGTACTCACTATGTCGTCAACATATAAAAGAAATAACAGTGGACCTAAAACACTACCCTGTGAAACCCCTATGTCATTTTTGATTTTGAAAGACATCATTTAATTCATTGTTACTTTTTGTTCCCAATTTATTGATTAATTATTGATCCACTCCAAAGCTCTACCTTTCACTCCAATACTCTCTATCTTTTTTTACAATCTCCCCCTATCTATTGTTTCAAACGCCCCTTTTAAATCTAAAAACACCGCCCCTGTAACAAGATTGTCATCTAAATTACTCTTTCAGTCGTTCAAAACACATTGTATTGCAGTTTCACAGCTATATTTTCCTCGAAATCCTGATTGCACACAGTTTATAATGTTGTTTGTCTCTACAAACTCTAATATTTGTTCATATACTACTTTCTCTATAATCTCCTCAGGACAACTGAGCATATTGATGGGACGCAAGTCAATGGCTCTGTGAGAGTTGCTCACTTTTGGGACTGGCACAATAATTGATATTTTTAGTTCATCTGGTACCTTGCATACTGAAAGAGATGCGTTCATTAAATTAACAAGTGGCAGAGCTAAGTTATTAAAACATTTCTTTAAAATTTCTATGTTCATGTCATCTGAGCCTTTTTTATTTGGAAGGTTGAAAACAATGTTCTTCAGTTCATCTGTAGTAATGAGCTTAAAGTCTTCGAAGAATATGTACTGATGTCTAGGTGAAACAGGAAAATCTGGACCAGAATCATCAATGTTGTTAATAATTGTTTTTATACTAGTTATGTAATAAGAGTTTAAATAGTCCGGTCTGAAATAATTTCATCATCAATTTCGAGCTGAAAAAAATTATTGTTTTTATTTTCTTTCCGAAGTAGTTGTGATGAGCACACTTCATCAAGTATTCCAAATGTAGCCATATGTGATACACTTAACTGAAGAATGCCATTATAATAAGTCAACGTGTTATTTCATCCATAAATAAATGAGAAAGCGGCGTAACAACTCATAAAAATGTCAAAAAACCTATTAAATCATGACAGCTACGATCTAACCGCTAAACCACACCGCCCATAATTACGATGGGAGAGTTAGTTCATCTCTATTGAGCCCAAAGCCGCGATTAGGTAACTAACGATTCTTCGACAGCGGGAAAAAAAAAACATAAACTCATAAAGATCATTTTTGAAAGATGCCGCTGTCACATTAATTACCCATTAGTTCAACATATCATGGCGGCGTGTCAACTCAAAGCCGAGACGGGGTACTCGCCGACACATAAACTATATTCTATTGTTTTCTTGCGGTTTCGTTTGAGTACCGAAAGCTATATATATATATATATATATATATATATATATATATATATATATAAGATTCTCCCTAACAGAAGATATTCAATCGACGATCGAGATCCAGTCAGTACAGAGCAAGTTCTGCTTCATTTTTCATAATTATGAAGCGAATTGAAGTGAAGTTTAATTTCAATTAGAGAAGATGCATTCCCATCTTCCTACGCCAATTAAGCGTAGACTCCATAAAGTTTATCTGAAGTAACAAATTAATCAACCATATGCAGAATCATAGTGAAAGTGTAACCATCAGAAATCATCTCAGTAATAACTAAATACATGGGATTATTATTTATCAAGAAGCTGAATAATCATATTACAATAAGTGAACACGTTATAAAACTCGGTAATAACACAGAATAATAAAGTCATATTTTAATACATAGTGTATTTCTTCAGTGGGGTAAGCGAATAAAACTGTTTATTTGGCAAGGTATATATGTATAGTGTAATAAAAATATATTTCAGTATTGATTTCATAGTAGAGGAAATTATTGATTTAACGAAAGTAAAAATATTATGAATTGTTCAAAATAACTGAAGAACAGTTATTTTAATTGTCAACCCATATTTTTTTCTCAATTTAAGTTATTGTTCATTCAATTTCATTTTGACTTTTTATACATTTCCTCAGTAAATTATACCAGTGGTATCAACTGTTGTTTTTATATTTTAGAAAATACATATATATTATCACAAGTCCTAACTGTATTATTATTTCGGAACAATCTGAGATTGGTTATTGTACTGTCAAATTTAGTCCAACGCTTCATTACATACTGTGTGAAACAATATCTCAAGCTGCTCTGGGATGTTGTTTCGTTATTGGTCAATAGACTAATAACACTCAGTATGGTTAAGGCTTAGCAATTTAAAAACAAACGAGCAGCTATATCATTTGGTTGGTCAGATGTGGGGTAATTATTGATCCCCATCGTCCCAGCAGCCACAGCCTTTGGTTGCAGGAGTGGTGTCAATAAATAGCACCCTGTATATGGCCGCCTATAACATTTGGTGTCAGGTGTGGGGTGGATTCACGTTTATATGTTGATTTTCGCAAAAGATGTCAAACCAAATTTACTCGTGAAATAAGAATGAAGATATAGTAAAAAAAGAAGTTCTTCTCGTAAAAATATTATCAGAATTTGTGTGGTTAAAAGTGTGCATATATTGCAGTTCGTACTGAGGTTGTCATTTTGGAAATTTATCTGGAAAAATATAATTGCAAATATAGAATATTTTTTAATTTTGTTTGTGGAATGCTAAAAGGAATGAAATTGTAGAAATATTTAGCAAAGATATACCTTTGGTAACGAATAAGGTCGAAAAAGTATTGAAAAATTGGAGAAAAAAATAATGAGAAGAGCATTTAGAAAGTAATATCAGTACAGAGAGTTTGACGAGTGAAAAATCTAAACATATATAGCGTTCATACAAGGCTGATCTCAGGAAGTATTCGGAAAGGAAAGTGGAAAAATTTATCCAATGGGGATTTTTATTAAAATTACTAAACTATGGAAACTCAGACAACAGTGCCGTGGACTGGTAGGATTAGCTACGAACCTACAATTACTATCAGTGTGGATAATTCACCTTCTCATAATGGAACTACAGATATCAAAGATTTCATTCGTGAAATTAAGTATTTGGCAGCTGTAGCAGGATGGACAGACAGTCAAATAACCATGGTTAGATTAAAATTGACAGGAATCGCCAGATTATTTATAGATGCAGATAATAAATTGAAAAATATAATAGATCAGCCTGAATTTAAAAAGGAATTATTGCAGCAGTTGAGCAGATTGAAATTACCTGGAGAAGGAGAAAAAAAATTTTTGAATTGTTATCAGAAAAATGGTGAATCAGTTAGGAATTTTTCCATAAGATTGAGAGCATCCGCAGCGAAATTACGGAAATTCACAGGAATTAATAGGGTTGATGTATTTTGTATAGGGCTGTTACATCCTGTAAGGAAAAAAGTTTTATCTGCCAGTCCTGTCAGTTTGAAAGAAGCCATCAAATTAGCAGAGAAGGGAGAATTGATTGAGACACTCAGCTCAGGCTAATATGAATTTTAGAAATTTCAATACGAAGGTAATAGTGTGTACCCATTGCAATAGGAAAGGATATGAAAAAGCAAATTGTAATAAGAAAAATTGTGTATGTTATCATTGCGATGAATTTGGTCACCTCTCACATAGATGTCAAATAGAAAAAGCTTTTGAAATGATGTATTGAGTGAATCAGGACCATGGTTCTTCGACTATGCTAAGGAAAACAGATTTGGAAAATTTGGAAAAATAGAGAAACCAAGAAAAAGGGTTTCTAACTATTCAACGGAAAATAGATTTCAAACTCAGGGAAGAATGAACGAACAAGGACGTAAATTCATCAATCAATCAAATAGAAACCGATATCAGAATTTTTGGAGAATAATTGACAGAAGACAAACTGGAAATAGTCACGCGAATGAAAAATAGTCCGAAAAAGTATGTGAAAATGTCCGGATATAATAGGAATTTAAATAGAAAGAAGCGAGAAAAGAATGTACTAACCTACGGTGAAGAATTGTATAAGGAATTCCGACATGTATATCAAATAGAAAAAGAGAACGAACATAGTAATTGGCTAAAAAGTTTGGACGAAATGGGAAAAAGGTTGGAGGACATGATACTATGATGAAACAATGGATGGAATCGAATTTTGAAGTAAAAGCTAATTTTCTCGAGGGAGTGCACGCCCGAAACGAATTGCCGAGTAATCAAGAATGGATTTTCACGCCATGAAATGAGTTCAGCCCCCTCGAATCAAATGGAAATGTCCGATGATAGTAAAGTGTTTGAGACCCTAGGTTTCGAAGAAGCCGATTCAACGGAAAAGTATGGAAAATCGTCTAGGAAGGAAGATAACAGAGGTAATCGACTAAACAAGTCAAATATGAGTGATGATTTGAAGGTGACATCATTCATCAAACTAGAGGAGAGTCGTGAAGATAGAAAATTGCCGAAGGTGGAAATTGAAGAATCCATGAAAAGCAGCAAATGTATTGACAAAACTGGAACGCCCTGTACAATAGGAATGATAGTCAAGCGAGACAGCCGGAAAAGTTCTATAGACAGTCGTAGTGAAAGAGCCAGCTCATCCAAGAACGACACTTTTTCAACCAGAACAATGGAAGAAACCAATGATCTGAGAACGGCCATCATGAATAGTACGTTGCTCGAAAGTGACAGTCTGAAAGTAGAAATTTATTCGTCAAAGAACGAACATTTCTTGCCTAAAGAAACAGAGATGGAACGGAAAAATGCCCATGCAGTACCACAGCGAGAATGAAGGAAATTATGTTCGGAAAATAGAAAAAGATATACGGATCGGTATGAAAGTTTTTGAAAATGAAAATATTCAAGAAGGTAGCAAACCATATACAGGAAGTATCGGAATTGCAGAAGCTAACGCATCGATATTTAGGGAAGAGATCGATGTACAACATAGGAAATCGGAAAAGAAAGTCTAAAAGGTAGATATGAATCACCCAAGGGAGATATTCCACCCACCAGGAAGTTGGAATTTTCCAAGAACCACGGAATTATAGTCGCCAAAGGAAGTACTTTCGCAGTAGACGAAAATCAGAAGGCTGAATTTCATTTGCCCAAGGACAAGAATTTGCCGCCCAGATTATTGAATATATGCATAGTTAAAGCAAGGAGTAAAGTGAATTCAGAAAAGATCAAATTGAGGAATGTAGCATGAAATGAATGGTTAACAACTAAAAAACGTATTATGATACAAGATTTGAAAAGAAATACCGAAGAGAAGAAGGAAGTAGTTAAAGATATAAAAAATCATCAGAACCGTAGCCAGTCAAAAGGAAAAATCTAATTTTAAGAAGTCATCGTTTGAAAATTCAGAAATCCCACAAATTGGAAACAGGATTGAACATATGAACCGACTGGAAGTTAATCAGAGAAAATAAAAATTTCCACAACTAGAAAATAGGCAGGAAATTATTTTAGAAAATAATAGGATGAGTAACGTTGAACCCAGAGCGTCTTGTATGTAGAAAAAGATTATTTTTATCTAGGGATGGTAATCCAACTCCTGAAAATACGGTAGCATGACACGGAAAAGCGATCAAACTTTTGCAAGAGAATAATTTGTTGAAAGATATCAAAAGGAATGAAAGTGAACATAGTATACAGGAGATAAGAATTCCGCCAATTTTTCTACCGAGTGTAAGGAACATAAATATAATAGTTAGAATATGGGGAGGAAGAAGGGATTAGGAGAATAGAACTTCAGGATGAATGAATAATTTTGCAACAATTGCAAGAAGAACCCCAAGAGGAAATAAACCGATGAGAAAAATTGAGAAAATAGATCAAGGAAAATACCTATAAAAAACCCAAAGAACACTAGCAGCAAAATAAATGAATCATCAGAAGAAGTATTCCAGATAATCAAGTTATCAGACTAGAACATCGGTACGTAGAGAGTTTCCAGGTTATTCAAGCAAATAAAATAAGTAATTCAAGCAAATGGGTATGAGTATATTGTCAATATGTAACAGTTGAGATCAAAAGTATAGTAAGCCAGTATAATGAATGAACCATGAAATCGCAAGTATCAGCTATCGACGTAGTAAATGATCGCCTAACAATGAATATTGATGATTATCTACCTGAACCTAACGTACGCCATCCTCATTCCGTGAGGATACGACCTTGAAATATCGTCAGACATTAGCAATGGCGATGGCAAATATCTAGTGTCGGTTATTCATGAATCGGACTTATAAAGCATAGACAGTAAGAAAAAATTGTGTGTATTTCCTAAAAATTGGGAAGGACTTTATAGACATTAATAAAGTATTAATATAAAACGGTTAAACTCTCTACCAAGAAGAGACTTTAGCATGTAATTAAAGGTGTAACCTTGATAATGACCAGGTGAAATGACAATAATTAAAAGTAAAAATGTGCGAAAAATATCGGTGATAATAAAGAACATTTTAAAATTATCATTAACAATTACGCATAATATAATACGGTTTTGAACTATATTTGAGTTCAAATTGATGATTATCAGCTTATCACCTAATAGTTGTTTACTGAGTATCGTACCGCCAGGGAGAGTTTGAACTTCTAATCCAATTAAGTTCACAATACACAAGGATGAATGAATATTCCAAGTCCATACCCAGAGTGCAAAGTTGAGGAACCACCCAGGGAGCCTCATCGCAAGTGTGCAAGGGTGCACAAACTATTCAACTGAATAGAAGGTTGGACCATCACTTTACCACCGAAGAACCATAGAAATTACCACTTCACTGAAACTCTTAAAAATGTCGGGTGACATTTTGCATCATAGAGAGAAGTCGATAATCACTGTCAAACACGTTCACTACACGAAGGGTGGCTCGGAAAACTAGCGGCAAGGCCGTTTAACTCGCTGCAGACTAAGTGCAACTAAGTTCATATGGTTCGCAGACATAAGGTCGCTGGAGAATTTCAACTTGTTTTCGCCAGACCGCAGACATAGCCTATATCACAGCAGGTGATGACAAGTCATATCTACAGGGTGGAGTTCCGATTAGGAGATTATCCCAGCATCGTCTCAGAAGACATTGACTTAAAGGGATCTTTATTGAGAATCATTTGAAGATTTGCATATTGAAATAAGTATGATGTTAGAATAGTAATTGTATAAGTAGGGATATTGTTGACCATGTATGTAATATTAGGTGCATGATTGAATAAGATAAAGGTCATATGTTATCATAGGTATTATCGGTAAGATTCATTTACTTTGCTCATTGTATGCTTGAACATTTGTCAAAACCATAACGAAGTTGAGATCCTATACCACTCATCTCCCCAAAACATAAGGGTCATATAAGAGGTATTAATTAGAATTGAGACCTTCTGAATGGGGAATGGAGGTATGTGATGAGCACACTACATCAAGTATTTCAAATGTAGCCATATGTGATACACTCAACTGAAGAATGCCATTATAATAAGTCAACGTGTTATTTCATCCATAAATAAATTAGAAAGCAGCGTAACAACTCATAAAAATGTCAAAGAACCTATCAATTCATGACAGCTACGATCTAACCGCTAAACCACACTGCCCATAATTACGATGGGACAGTTATTTCATCTCTATTGAGCCCAAAGCCGCGATTGGGCAATTAATGATTCTTCGACAGCGGGAAAAAAAACATAAACTCATAAAGATAATTTTTGAAAGATGTCGCTGTCAATTAATGACCCATCAGTTCAACATATCATGGCGGCGTGTCAACTCAAAGCCGAGACGGGGTACTCGCCGACACATAAAGTACATTCCATTGTTTTCTTGCGGTTTCGTTTGAGTACCGAAAGCTATCTATATAAGATTCTCCCTAACATAAGATATTCAGTCGACGATCGAGATCCAGTCAGTACAGAGCAAGTTCTGCTTCATTCTCCATAATTATGAAGCGAATTAAAGTGAAGTTTAATTTTAATTAGAGAAGATGCATGCCCATCTTTCCACGCCAAGTAAGCGTAGACTCCGTGAAGTTTATCTGAAGTAACAAATTAATCAACCATATGCAGAATCATAGTGAAAGTGTAACCATCAGAAATCATCTCAGTAATAACTGAATAAATGAAATTAATTTTTATCAAGAAGCTAACTAATCATATTACAATAAGTGAACACGTTATAAAACTCGATAATAACACAGAATAATAAAGTCTTATTTAAATACATAGTGTATTTCTTCAGTGAGGGTAAGCGAATAAAACTGTTCATTTGGCAAGGTATATATGTAAAGTGTAATATAAATATATTTCAGTATTGATTTCATAGTAGAAGAAATTATTGATTGAACAGAAGTAAAAATATTATCAATTGTTTAAAATAACTGAATAACAGTTATTTCAATTGTCAACCCCTATTTTTTTCTCATTTTGAGTTATTGTTTATTAAATTTCATTTTGAATTTCTATACATTTCCTCAGTAAATTATACCAGGGGTATCAATTGTTGTTTTTATATTTTAGAAAATACATATATATTATCACAAGTCCTAACTGTATTATTATTTCGAAACAATCTGAGATTGGTTATTGTACTGTCAAACTAAGTCCCACGCTTCATTACATACTCTGTGAAACAATATCTCAAGCCGCTCTGGGATGTTGTTCCGTTATTGGTCAATATGGTTAAGGCTTAGCTATTAAAAAACAAACGAGCAGCCATAACATTTGGTTGGTCAGATGTGGGGTAATTATTGATCCCCAACGTCCCAGCAGCCACAGCCTTTGGTTGCAGGAGTGGTGTATCAATAAATAGCACCCTGTATATGGCCGCCTATAACATAGTGAGTTCAATATTTTCCACAGTTCCCTAGAGTTATTCCTATTTTCTGCGATACTGTTTTCAAAATGTTTCCGTTTTTCCTCGCGCATCACTTCAACAGCAATATATCTTTTTTGTTTGTATATCTCAAAATTTTCCGGTGTTCTGTTACTCAAGAACTGTTTATAACATTCATCTCTAGTGCTCGTCGCATCTTTAACTCTGTCATTCCACCATTCTTTTTCCTAGGGGCAATTTCATTGAGAACATTTATTATATTAGAATAAAAATGTAAATATTTTTGATTTATATCAGGCAGGTTATACTTCCAATTTACGAGGGACAATTTATAATTGATGTTGTCATAATCGATATTTCTACCTCTGCTCTCTATTTCCAATGGTTTTTGTTTAGTTTTAGTGGTTAAGTTATTATTATATAATGATCTGTGATTCTTAGCGTTTTTATAACTTTACTAATGTATTGGTCAGAACGATTAGTTATTACCAGATCTATAAGAGATCCACCATTTATATTAGGGCGGGTATTTTCCCTAACGATATTCCCCAACCCAGCATCAATAACACATTGTTTTAATTTGGTACAGGTACTGCTAACAGAATTTCAGTTAATATTGAAATCTCCTGTTATAATTATAGGGCAGGTTTTATCACAAATATTTTCTTCACACCCGTTTTCAAAGACGTTTGAAAAATCAACACAGCTACCATTTGGAGATCGGTATAAGCATGTAATAATAAGAACCCCAAGATCAACAAGAATTTTCGTTGATTGAAACCAATATGCCTTTTGTAAGCAAAACTTCTGGCACTCTATTATCTTTATACTATTTCTTAAATATATTAATGTTGCCCCAGTATGCCTACTATCGCTATATGCTCTAAGAATGCAGTAGTTTTCAATATGACTACCATCATAAATGTCATTAGTTGAATGAGTTTCTGATATGCAAATTATTTCAGGCCTTTTCTGCAAGACTAAATTTTGTATATCATCAAAATGGGCTGGTAAACTTTGAGCATTGAGATATAGAAGAAAGCTGTTTTTGTGTAACCTGGCCCATGGCTGTGATTATGATAATGAATTACGGTCGGACTGTCTCTAAAAAATCAATGTTTCCACTGTTCTGATGCACATACCCACCACAAGCTTCATTTGTAGATATTTGACAAACCTCTGCATAGGTACAATCGTGTTTGGCTTCACTTTGACTAGATTTCTCAGAACTTTCCACTCTTTCAGTAATTTTACTCCAACTCAAATTGTCATGGGTTATCTCTGTATTTAATTGTTTGATTAGATTTCTCTTCATAAAATTTTTTTTCACTAGACAATCTACTAATAGTTTTTTGTTAAGAAAAGAATTTCTACGAATAATATTCAGCATTCTGACATACTTTTCAGTTCTTCAATATCTATTCATCATTTTATTGAACTTACTTAAAAAAAAAATCAGTTTCGTCTTCAAATTTTAACAAGTGGTACTGCTTCCATTATAATATTTGTATTCGCACATAATTTCAGTTTATTGAATATTTCATTAACTGAAGGTGATTTTTCATTTCTAAAATTATTCAATCCTGCAATAATTATAATGTAATCACTTTTTGTATAATTCTTTGCTAGGCTTACAATATCTCCTATGATACTTTCGAAAGAAGCACCTGGCTTTATTATTGTTTCTATATTGAAGAGACTGTTTCTCAATTGAGTATTAATCAGTGGCCCCAAATTTCTTCCTTCTTCATCGCAAAATATGAGTATTTTATACTTCCACATTAGACTTTGCTCCATCCCCTCTGTAGGAATTTTTATTTCTTTGGTGGTATGTTCTGGTATCTCCTTCATTTTTGTTAATTCACTCTTCAGATTATCCACCTCGTTCCTATATGTTCTATTGTCATCTCCCAATAATCTGATCGAATTAAGCATCTCTGTATTATCTCCTGCAGGTGTTTCATCTCTTTCTGTAGTTCATCAGGTTTGTTCTTCATTTCTTCTTGCAGTAATTTATTGTTTTTACTCATGTCGCTTATTCCTTTTTCCAATTTTGAAATTGTTCGTTTATCTTCTCTCTGCTTTCTTATGCATTTCTGTTCTGACTCGTACACTTCATCCTCAAAGTCCTGGGTTTTTAACTGTTTCGCTTATAAGCAGAATCCTTCTCTTTAATTTTTTTTTCTAATTCTTTCATTCTCAGCTCACATTTAGTTATTATCTCATCTCTGTCCTATTCTAATTGGTTAATTGCTTCATCTCTTTTGGTAATGCTTTTCTTCAATTTGTTTATTTCTTTTCCCAAGTTATCTGCGGCTTTCTTTTTGTCAATGTCTTTCTGCTCGCAATTTTATGAACAAAAACTTTTGCACCCACCAAGTTCCTTGTATTTACATTTTCGATCTAAGCAGCTGGGATGGAAAATGTCATAGCATACAGTGCAAAAAAGGTTGACAAATTCTTTTTTACAACATTTGAATTTATTATTATGTTCCATTATGATGATTATGATGTCTTATATTGCCTACTTGAATATCAAAACTGATAACATGAACAACGTACAGAAAAGGATGATAGAGTCAGAACACCTGATTAACTTGTCCCTCTCTATGTTCAGCATCCTCTATATGGATGATAAGGGCATTTGATGGATACCTTAGATTCTGTTCATGACGTGCGTAGCCAAGGTACCAGATAACACTGGCCACATGGGCACAACATCCAAGCGTCCTGGCTCCAGTTTTACAAGTGCAATAATATCCAAATATAACATCGTCAACTCTATTGATTTGTTCAATATCCTTCACATTTACTTCGAATGCTATAAATAATTGATATTTGGTGGCACTACCGAAACCTAAATGAACTCTCATTCGTTAAAATCCATACTCATTCGTATTTGCATCCATTTGAAATCCATTTTCATCATAGTGATATACAGGATCTTGAATATACGATGCTGCCAATTCTACCTAGTATTTGCCAACAGTTATATCTCGTACCAATTGTAAATCTCATCTTGGGAATTCATTGGAATGATCCTGTCTGAGTAATGTCTACTGACTACGCTCATATTTAGATTTTCTGCTTCAACTCTGGCTTGAACTACGTTAACTCTTTTTGGCCTTTTCCAACATTATATCAGCTAATTCTAGGTTAGCATCTCTCATTTGACTAAGCATATGTTACTCATTTATTATCGCACATGCTATCTGTAGGAAATATTTCTTATATTTAATATGATGTGTATCAATTTGTGATAAAAGAACTGAAGTTGCAGCTAGTCTCCTCTCCAAGTGTGGGTACTTTTCAAATGAACTTAGTGTCGGGATAGTATACATGACTCAAAGTGAACATTTTATGGCATAGGCTTACAAATGGAAAGTGTGAGTACATATTTCTTCGTAATAAAGAGAAAGCATTTGAGATCATATTGGGCACAAATGGTTCACAGCAGGCTACTAAACATGTATTCCTTTCCATATACAGGCAGTTTCAATCACCAATCAATCGACATTTCACCAATTGAGGTGTGAATTCGAGTAACGAGTATGTCATGCGAATTGGTAGTTTTGCTAGTCATTGGTGGGAAGTCGATTGTGGTTTATTCTAATATTCCATATGCAACATATATCTAGAATCTAGAAATTATCCAAGGAATATTGAAATTGATTGTTGTTACGCGAATGTGATACACTCTGTATAGGTACGAAACATTTTTTGTAATGAAATATGAGTATATTCAGTCACCTATAATATTGTTATTCAATGATTTAGTTTTATTTTTTTATATTTTTCGAGATTATTTTACCTTCACTCGAGTAGTTTTACTACTCGTAGTATATTTAGGTTTATAAATATCATTCAAAATATTCCAGAGAAAATTGTTCAAAATCTCTCAACAGATGTGTGTCGAACACATATTTATGGAAATGTTTCAATAAAATCAATATCAAACATAACTACCTACTTCGAGGGAATGATCAGTGAACGACACTAGTTTTGTATTCACCCTGTAAATTGTATGTCTCTGCAGAGTGAACTTCCACCGTGAACGATCGAGTTTGTAACAGAATTTTCCGGAAATTCAGGCATTTGGATATATCAATAAGCTGGTGCAGTTTCATGAGAAACACATAATAGATGTGTCAGTTCAATTCAGGAGATGCTTATATCATCAATCGCAATTGGTATCGGTATCCTACAAAATATCTGAAAATGAATGAAATTCCACCGCTCCATTTTTTGGAAATAACTCAAAAACTTGCTATCTTTGGACTCACCCTGTATATCATCTGTACGTGCAGGAATCATTGTTTTCTATAGTGTATTCAAATCGGCTGTATGAACAATCGATGCATACTCGATTTGGTTTATATATTCGAAAAAGTCTCTTCACAATGGCCATTTGAAATTTTGGAAAAGTTATCTTTAGCACCCTATATAATCTAAACTGTTGAATTTAGAGCGGTCGTGCAATAGAGATATTTGATCAGCATCACGAGTTCTGCAATATATGTGAAATTCGAGCAAATTCATCGGAAGCCAATTCCCCATTAATGCGGTGCGAGGTCCTTTCACATACACACACATACATGAAAAAGCAGAACATAATTATTTAGATAAGTTTTCAATATACCACGTTTATAAAACGGACTGAAGTATGAAAAAGTATTTCTCCTAGCCCCTTACAGATTCATTACCTTTCCCCATAGATATTATCTTGAAAATTATTGATTGTGAATTTTTAATAGTATTTTCATAGCTATTGAAAATTCACAATCACAGATTTTCAAGACAATCGGTATGAGGTTATAAATCTGTATGGGGCTAGGAGAGGTTATTTTATACTTTCTCGTCCGATTTTTAAACGGGGTATATGAAAAACAATTATCAAAATGATTTTCATATTTGAAACCAGTACGCTGTGGAAGGATTTGGCGTAGTTTTTCCACTGACTATGTATGTATATTCAGGATAGTCGGATAATTCCTATTCCAAGAAAGGCACTATATTTTGTTCATAAAATTGAGAATTTGTCTTCGAATGAAAACTCCAGTTGGTTTCATAAACTTTTTAAAGTATTGATCTTTTTGTTTTTTTTTTCAAATAATTATATACGATATATTCTTGTTTAACGATTCTGTAAATAGTTGAATAAACTAATGAAAAATCCAACAACGATTTCAGTCTGCTAACGTTCTTTATGAATTCATTAAAACTGATGAAATATACCTCAATTCTGATTTTCAGAATCATTTTCGAAAGCGGTAAGGAATGACTGATGAGTTCTTATTTATTCCAGTGAATGGAGAATTTTTTTTTTTTTTAATTTTATTTTAGTTGCATCAACCACGTAGGGTTATTAGCAACGGAACAGAATATATATTTCAATTACATTATATCTTATTCATTATATTGATGTCATTTAAGTACGCTATTAGATTTGAGATATTACAGTTTTCTCCTATTACTATACGGAGAGTATGGCCTATATTATTTTTGAGTCTTTCTTCAAAGTATTTAGGGCATTCTATCAGGAAATGTTTCACACTGTTTTGCACTTCACACATGTCACATATGTTGGAGTCTTCTCCTGCTAAAAGGTATTGATGGGAGTATTTGGTGTGGCCGATGCGCAGTCTTGAAAGAATTGTTTGATATCTTCTTTGTTTGGGGTTGTTTTTCCATGGTGAAGTGGAATCCTTGATCTCTCTCAGTTTGCTTTCGCTCTGTTGCCATTCATTTTCCCAGTATTTTTTTGTTATCATCTTCAGATATGTTTTGATATCATTGTGTGTTGTTGGGATTTCTTGGGTTATATTTGGTTCGTCGTGTGTTTTCCGAGCTACTTCATCAGCTTTCTCGTTGCCTTGTATTCCAATATGTGAAGGAATCCATAGAAATTTAATTTCTCGGTTTTGTAGAGTTGCTTCGTGTAGTTCTTCTTTTAGTGTAGTAATAAGGGGATTTTCTTGGTACATAGGTTGTATACTGGTAATTGCGCTCAAGGAATCGCTTATTATAAGTGTTTTGCTGATGTTGCGTTGTTTGCTGTAAATAATAGCCTGAAGGATGCCGTATGTTTCCCCTGTATATATGGTGCTTTTTCCAGTTAGTTTGAATCCTTCTGATGTGTCGTTAATAACTATTGCAGCTGATACCTTCTCATCGTATTTTGATGCGTCTGTATATATGTGTGTGAAGTCTTCATGGTCATTGATTATTCGTCTGAAATGTGTTATGATTAGGGTGGTAGGTGTTTCATTTTTGTTGAAACGGTTTAGGATTGTGTTGGTTTGTGGTGTTTCAATTAGCCAAGGAGGGATATTGGATTTGCTGATGGGATAAACTGGCGGGAAGGAGATTTTGAATTTTTTCACATATCTATTTATTCTCTCATAGAAAGGTGGTGTTGTTCGTGTTTTTTCCTGAAATATTGTATTGAATCTTTGTGCAAATACGTTTTGGTATACAGGGTGCTTTCTATTGCAGAGGATGTTTGTAGCATAAGCTACACTGAGATATTCTCTCCTCAATAATAAGGATGGTTCGCCGGCTTCACTATAGAGGCTCTCTGTTGGACTCGTTCTATACGCCCCTAGAGCTATTCTCAAAGCAGTGTTATGGACAGGATCCAGTATTTTCAGTGTTGATTTTCTGGCTGAGGCATACACAATGGAACCATAATCAATTCGGGATCTAATCAAGGCTCTGTATATTGTAAGTAACATTTCACTATCAGAACCCCAATGATTGTTGCCCAAGACTTTCAGGAGATTGAGTCCGTTTTGTGCGATTTTTTTGAGATTCTGGATGTGATTATCCCAGCTGATTTTTTGGTCTAATATCATCCCTAGGTATTTCATTTCTTTGTCGGGTTGGATGGTTTTATTGTTGAGTTTCAGAATTGGAGATCGAGGTTCCTGTTTTTTCGAGAAGAGAATACATTTCGTTTTTTGTTCATTAAGTTTCAGGCCTGTATTTCTCAACCAGTTCTCTACTTTGGTGATAGCTTGCTGTGTGTTTTGTTGCATGGTATTAAGGTTTTTTCCCCTGATGTATAATATTAGATCATCTGCGTAGAGTCTGGCTTGAACGGGTTGTTGAATATCCATTACAACATCGTTTATTGCTACTAGGAAGAGTGTGCAACTAAGAACAGATCCTTGTGGGATACCGTTTTGTTGTGTATGTATTTTTGAAAGTTTTCCATTGACTTTTACTCTGAAAATTCTTTCTTTGAGGAAATTATGGATAAACTGTAACATGTTGCCATTCACACCCCAAGTATCCAGTTTCCTTATGATATATTTTCTCCAAACTGTATCGTATGCCTTGCTTATGTCGAAGAATGTTGCGATGGTTGTTTGTTTGTTGACAAACCCTTCGTTTATATAGGATTCAAGGTCTATCAAATTATCAATCGTTGATCGGTGTTTTCTGAAGCCGTTTTGGAATGTTGTTAGCACTTCGTTTTTCTCTAGGAACCAGGATAATCTTCTGTTAATTATCTTCTCTAACAGTTTACACATTGTACAGGTGAGAGAAATCGGTCGGTATGATTCTGGGTCGGTTTTTGGTTGTAGGGGTTTGAGGATAGGTATTATCGTTGCCTCGGTCCATGATGAGGGGAATTTGTTGTCGAGGAATATTTTGTTGTAAAGGTGGAGGAGGTGGTTTATTGCACTGGGTGGGAGGTTTTGTATGAATAGGAAAGGTATATCATCTGGTCCAGCGCTCGAGTTTTTGAGGCTTTTGAGTGCGTCTTTGAGCTCCTCCATTGTGATAGGGATGTTCAATGGGTCGTTTGTTTTCGGTTCTTTTTCGAAAGGTTCAAATTCTTCTTCTCTTCTTTTTATCTCCCTAAATTCCTCTGTATAGCTTGTATTGCTTGAATGTTCTTGGTATGTTTTCGCTAAAATTTCTGCAATTCCTTCTGCTGTAGTTGTGACTTCATCTTGTTGTTTTATTTGGGTGATATTTGTTGTTGCATTAGTTCCTTTAATTCTTCGTATTTTGTCCCAAACTGTATTGAGAGGAGTCGAGCTATTTATAGTGGATACATAGTTCTTCCAAGATTCTTTTCGACTGTTTTTCATAGTCCATCTTGCTTTAGCTCTCGCTTCTTTGAATGATAATAGATTCTCTGTGGTTGTATGTCTTTTGTATTTGTTCAGTGCTCTTTTTGATTCTTTGTTGGTATTTTCACATGCAGCGTTCCACCAGGGTACAGGATTTCTATGCAGCATGATTTTTGTTTTTCCGATAGCTATATTTGCTGCTTCGATGATTGTTTTTGTGAACTTCGTTACTAATTCATTGATGTCGTCATCATCGTTATGTTCGATATCCGATATTTTTGTTTCTATTTCTGTCTGGAATAGGTTCCAGTTCGCTTTCTTGAATTTCCACTTGGGAGTATGCTTCACATCAATCCTAGTCTTTTTATTGTGTAATAATATTGGGTAGTGGTCACTACCATAAAGATCTTCGAGTATTTCAAATGTTAGGTGTACTTTGATTGACGGATCACATATGCTCAAGTCGAGCGCACTGGATATTCCATTTATGTTGAAACGAGTTTTTCCCCGTTATTCAATATAATCAGATTTTGATCATTCAGTATTTGCTCTAATGTTCTACCTCTGGTGTTGGTTGTTTCACAGCCCCATGATATATTGTGGCTGTTGAAATCTCCTAGTATTATTCTCGGTTTTGGAATTTGTTCTAACAAATTGTTCAGTTCGATGTAGTTAATATCATGGTTAGGTGGTATGTATACATTACAGATATATATTTTCTGTGGAATATCGATTTCGATAATTTTGCTTCAGGTTTGTATTAATATTGATTTCTTTGGCCTCTATAGATTTATGTATATAGGTGGCGACGCCGCCACTGGCTCTGGTTTGTTCAGTTCTATTTTTATGGTATACTTTATAGTTTTTTATGTTATAGGTATTGTTGTCTTTGAAGTGTGTTTCTTGCAGGCATATTATTTTGGGTTGATGATTTGATATAAGTAATTTCAGCATTTCTAATTGGGTGTATACTCCGTTGAGGTTCCATTGTAGTATGAACATCTTCTCTAGGTTAATGAATTTTATATCTTTTTAAAATTAAGAACAACTAACTATGATGTATTTTAGTATGATTCTTGTGATGAAATTTCGCTATCTGCATCGGAATAAGGTGTAGGATTTGAGTTTATGAGCTGTTGTTTCTTCAGGCGTTTTTTTAGTTTTGTGCATTTTGATTTCATGCTTCTTTGTGTGAAAAAGGGGTAAGTTTCAGTGATAATGTTGATTAGAGCGTCTATGTCATTGTGTATTGTTGGGCTACGCTGAGAGGGTCACTAGTTCCGTGTACATTTTCCATGAAATCTGTAAATTGCTGATAATTCAGTATTAGTGTCTCTTTGCTTTCTTCGAAATATTTTTTGCATAAAAGTAGTTGTTCGCTCATTATGGACAGGTTTTCTGTCGAAGTACTTGCTCGGGGTTTCTTCAGGTTGGTAGATATTGGTTGTCGGAAATTTTCAAAATTTGGTTGAGGTTCGTTTTCCTTTTCAGTTGGGGGTGTTTGGATTTCTGCTAAGCTTCTTTTGTGTGATATTTGAGTTTCTACTGTGGTGTCCCTGTTTTTTGGTTTTTGTGGAGGTGGGTGTAACGTTTGAACTTCGTTGTTATCTTCCATGATGGGGTTTTCCTCTGGAATTGTTGTTGTTTGGGGTAGAGTGCATTGTGCCGCTATATGCCCATGCTGTTGGCATTGGTGACACATTAAGGTGTTTGTTGATAAAAATATACGGTATGATGTGTTTTCATGTGCAATCACAATGGAGTCAGGGATGGTGATGTGTTCGGGAGGGGATATGTATATTTGTCTTCTGAAGCTGAGTATATGCGAATATTGGGGATCGGGAATGTTCATTCTGAGGAAAGTTGTTGGGGACATCAGCTTCAGGCCGATCTGTCTTAGTTTTTGCTCTAATACGATATGTGGAATGGTGGGACTTACATTTGACAAAATGAGTCTTTCTGAGGGAGTTATCATTTTTCTTGCACGAAGGATTTCATTGTTGATGACGATGTGGCCATGTTCATTCATGAATGATTCCACTATTTCAGTATTCGAGAGATACACACATATCCTGTTATTTGATATTCTAGACGCAAATATTATATGTTTTGGTTGGATAATAGAACCAAGTGCTACTATGTAATCTTGTATTCTCGTTTCATTGATTGCATTGAAAAGAATGGCTTGGTTTTTGTTCGGAAAACTTGTTATTACTTGTTGATTCAGTGCTGTTGAGTACATTTTCTTAGGTTGTTGTTGAGTGTTAATGTTTGATGGTATGGAGTCTGTTTGTGGGTTTTGGGGGTTCCTGTAGTCAGAAACCCCCTGTTCTGTTGCCAACATTATTTCAACTCGTTATGTTGTTCCAATTGTAACTGAGTACGCCCCTGCCTCCATCAGTTTCGGCGACAAGATCGCTGGGCAAAAACAGTGTTTGCCAGCTGATTTTATCCGTATTGTTGGAGATCTGGCACTTTGTTAATTGATAGTGAATCAAATTCTTGTTATAGACTTACAGTTCAGTAGAAAATTGATGAGTGGCTCCTAACTTCACTGTTCACTTTGAATTTGATAATTAATATGGTTTGAGAAAAGACTTATTGTCGTTTTTCTGCGGAGCTGATCAATGAGTGTACTACACCTACTAGTTCAGGTCCGGACTCCGAATGGAGAATTGAAGAATGCATTTTCGTGTTAACAGCTATTTTATAGTGCAAACCTGATCAGACTAGTATGAAGAGTGATATATTTGTTTGCAACTTGATCAGTTGCGACAGCACAAAAGTTTTTAGCGAAAGGCGCTTACAAGTGTTCCCGAAGCAGTTGTCATCAATGTGACTTCCTACTAAGATGTCTAAAAACACTGGTTCCTGCACTTATACCTTTAGAAGTTTGGGATCGACTTGGTGACACTTGGCCCGCTTGATAATAGAGATTACCAGCGTGTCAGATGGCGCCAATTCCATTTTAGTTTCAGTAACAGGGTATATTTATTTCCTCAGCTTCCTTTTTGAGACGAACTGTTCGCGGGTTCTAATTCCAGCTTTGCTATTGGTTGAAAAGAGACATGTGTCAAACTTCACCAATGGCAAATCTAGAATTAGAAGCCCCCAAACATTGCACAAAGAAAGCACTGCCGTGTTGTTTTTCGTATTTTGTACCATTTGAATTTGAGGTTAACTGCATTTTGACAGACGGATAATTGGAGATGAAATTGTCAATAAATTGCAGAAAATATGAAATCAAATGCATACAATGTGATGAACTATGAAAATATCATTATTAGTCAAATCGCCAAGATTTGTACTTGCCTTTAGTACTGAATACAGGGGAATATTCGAATCTGCGGCTTTATACTGTCCACACAAAATACAAATGTGGCCCATTTCACAAAAAGTATCCTTACACACTATACTACCTGAAAATAAACAATTCCTCACGCACCAATGTACTGATGAACGAGTGATTTTTTGAAGAACAAACTCAGGAATAAGCTAAGCAGAATTTCAAATCAAAGAGATGGAAAACGCATAGATACCGACTATACACTGAAAATAATTTCATATAAGATGCTGAAGATGTCAGAAATCAAGTTTTGACATAAGGCGAGAATATAAATAAACATTTTGGCGCCATCTACCACAGACCACCAAAGAGAGAAAGAAGCTCTGTTGAAGTAACAGGTGGTGTCCCCTCGAAAATCTAGACAATATCGAATCAGTTCATTCACCAGGGTTTTAAGACATCTTACTTCCTACGAAAAAATTTGTCAGTATATGATTTGTAATAAATATTGCCAAAGTAAGGGAGGCGGCGACAGTTGGCTGTCATCATTTCTACAAAGATTTTTTTTTTTTGTGTGTGTTGATATCACAAGTGAACAAAATTATAGTCTACCGCTTTGAAAGCGTTGTTATCATAGGTTTACCACACACATGAAGTGTTGAAAATACAAACTTGTTTGACTCATTTCTACAAACCTGATTTTTTCCTTCGTTAGTTTAATGATTAAAATGACGAGAAAATTTAGTGTACTGAAAATCTGATGTTGTTGAGGCTTCGTAGAGTCAACGGAATGCACGGTCTGCCGACAGCAGCCATTGCGCCAATCCGTTACAGGACGCTCTGAATTATTGCATTGTTGACAGGCAATCTCGCGCCGTGAGACCGCTCAACTAACCATACAGTACGAGTTTGCTAGTCAAGCCTCGCGCCTTTAATATATGGGAGAATTTGGAGAATATTCCTAGTTGTAACTTGTCTTTTTTCCTAAAACCTGTCACACTTATAGACGTGGAAACCCTTATTGATAACTTGAAGACATCCAACTCATCAGGGTATGATCAAGTTTCAAATAATTTAATTAAAAAAAACTAGTCACTACTTATGTCCGCCATTGGTATTCTTGATAAATAAGTCCTATGAAATGGGCATTTTTCCAGACTGTCTTAAGCTAGCAGAGGTAATGCCTCTCTATAAAAAAGGAGATTCTAATGAACTTGCAAATTATAGAGCTATCAGCTTACTTTGTAGCTGTTCCAAAATCATTGAAATGAACGTTAAAAATCAGCTGAATTCATTCTTAACGCAGCATAACATTTTATCAACAAGCCAACATGGTTTTCGCACTAATATGGGTACAGAGACTGCACTGAATACCTTTCAAAATGAACTCGTCTGTAGATTAGACAAGGGTGATTATGTGTTTGGACTATTTATAGATTTTTCGAGGGCTTTCGATGCGGTTGACCATAACATATTAATTGCTAAACTCGAACGATATGGAATAAGAGGCATACCTTTGAAGTTCTTTGAATCATATCTCTTGAATAGGACTCAGTTTGTTTTACTCAACGGCACTAACAGTCCTTCCTATACCATCACACAGGGAGTTCCACAGGGATCTGTCTTGGGACCTATGATTTTCAATGTATTTGCAAATGACCTCATATATTTTGTAGAAAATATTCCGAATGTCAAGATTATATGTTACGCTGATGATACTAACATCATTATATCAGGTGACAGCCAACAATCACTGATCTGTTCTACAGAAATTGTATACGATAACATAATACGATGGTCAGAAAATAATAATTTCCTATTGAACCACAAAAAAACAGTGTTGACATATTTCGGGCACAGACGACAAGACCCCCCTATAATATTTGAAGATACAGAAAAACAATTACTCTGTTCTGAAAACGTGAAACTACTAGGAGTTATTTTTGACAGGCAATTATCATGGACAGAGCATACCAACCAATTATGTAAGAAACTTCGAAGTGCCTGCTACGGCATCAAATACTTGAAAAATCATTGCAGCAAACACATTCTCATCACACTGTATTATGCCAATTTTCACTCCCACATGAGATATGGAATACTAATTTGGGGAAACAGTGCTAATGTAAACAGAGTTTTTATTTTACAAAAATACGTGATACGCATTATTGAGAATATTGATAAGAGGACTAGCTGTAGAGAACTTTTCAAAAAACAAAAAATCCTGACATTATTTAGCGTATATATTCTGGAGGTGTGTATATATTTCTATAATAATTATAAAAACATTACAATGTGCTTGCCAAAACATGATCATAACACTCGTTACCGCAATATGTTACAGCCCAATTCTCACTGCTCCGCACTTTATCAAAAAAAAATTATTTTATGGGGTGCAAATTATACAATAAATTAAATCCGGATATAAAGTCAGCACCAAATGTCAGAATATTCAAAAATAGACTGAAAGAATTCTTAATTGAAAAGTGCTGCTACTCACTAGATGAATTTTGATAATTTTTATGGATGCATGTGTGTGTATGTGTACTTATTTATTTATAGTATAGTATTTTGTATTATTTATTTGTTTTCTCTGACATAATACGTACTAGTCAAACTGTTTCGTCCAAAGTGTACTCCATTACATGGTTTTAGTTTTCCTTTTTCTGCGTTACTATGTAACAATTTTCATACTGTGTTATATCTCATAATTTTGGTATATGCATTCTGTGTTTTTTGAAATGTTTGTCCATTTATATTTCCTTGTGAATATGTAAAATGGTAAACGAATAAAGTATCTATCTATCTATCTATGGACATTTTATGAGAACGGTCGAGCCACCTAGAGTTTGACAAGCCTCGATCCAACGCGAGTCGACCATTCTCACGACGCCAGACTTGACGAGCTTGTCTTGGGGATTGTCAAGACGCCGCGCGCCGTCTCAAGGCTTTGGTAGACGTACCTGAAGTTATGGCGCGGGCACATGATTGGAGCATTAGTACTTTCTTATTGAGTATACAGTCGAGGAGCATATTTTTGAAATTGCATATAATAGTTTATATATTAATATCTTAGTTATTATTTTTATACAGGGTGTTAGTGAATAAGTGCGACAAACTTCGGGATGTGATTCTGCATGAAACAATAATGACAGTTTGCCAAATAACTTTGGTCCGCAAATGCTTCGTTTTCCGAGATACGGGGTGTTGAAGTTTTTCTTAAAAACTGACTATTTACTTATTGCACTGAAACCGGTCTAGATATGCAAATGAAAGTCAATGAGTTTCACGAGGCAGTTATTGCGCAATTTTTGACATGCAATTTTCCTCATTGGCGCGCATACGGGTAATGATCTCAATTTTGTTAAAGAAAAAAATGGTATGCCACTGAGATATTTCAAATAGAGAATCAATTTTGAATTATTTGTTCAATTTGTAACAAAAAATCTATTTCGCCTTCTTTTCGTATGGGGTGCCGTTTTTATGCAAAAAAATAAAACATCTTAACGCGTATTTGTCATTATTTTAATACATTATCTAGTAGCGATGCTAGTAGGCTACTGTCAACATTCTGTTGAATACGAATATTTCAATGAAATGTCAAATTAGCGTTCTTTCATTTTGAGGCTTCAAGGTATAACATCAATGATAATAAGTAATTAATTTTTCTTTCATCGAAAAGAATGGAAAATTATACAAATGCGGAATTGTCAGACATGCATTTTGTCTATGGTCGAAGTAATGGAAATGGTCGGCAAGCTCGGTGATTGTATGCTGATGTAGGGTACCCCAGGACGTAGGGTACCCCATCACACGATATTTGCTCGTCTCCACCAACTTTGCGCAAAAATGGTACATTTAAGAAACAAGCGGCTGACTGCGGGCGCCTTCGAGAAGTACGAACTCTGTAACTAGGAGAAGCAGTTCTCGAGTTAATTGCGGAGTCACCTGAAACAAGTACTCAAAAAATTGCCAACATACCGAGTGTAAGCAACTCCACTGTATTTTAAATTCTTAAAGAATAGCAATTGTATCCATTTCATATACTACCTAGAGACTTTTCTCAGCGCCTAGTTTTTTGCTATTGGATTCTTCATCAAATCGCTCAAATTCCTGATTTTTTAAATGGCGTTTTGTTTACTGATAAAGCTAATTTTGGACGATAGTGTATGAGAAATTTCCATAGAAATCACCTCTGGGCTGAGGAAAGTCCACATGGAATTTTGGAGCTCATTTTCAGCATCAGTTTTCAGTAAATGTATGGCTTGGGGTACTTGATGATCATTTGATCGGTCCATATTTCCTTCCACAACGACTAACAGACGACTCTTACCTTAATTTCCCACAGGAAGAGTTACCTGTTCTTATTGAAAAAATTCCTCTACAGCTGAGACAACACTACTGGTTCATGCATGATGCAGTCCATTATTGTACGTAATCACTTAGATACAGTAAATCCAAATCGTTGGATAGGTAGGGGAGGTATGGAACATTGGCCTGCTCGATCTCCGGATTTAAATCCTCTAGATTTTTTCATTTGGGGTTATTATAAGTCATTAGTTTATTCCATACCCGTCAAAAATGTTGAAGATCTGAGGAATCGAATTATAGCCGGCTGTGAGACAATAAGAAATACACCAGGAATATTTGCGCGAATACGACAATCAATGAGGCGAAAAGTTGAATCTTGTATCCCGTCTGAGGGAAGTCATTTTGAACATTTGTTGTAGCTTTGCGCCTATTTATTTATTATTGTTTTTTTTTGTTATTGTTCTGGTTTAACTTTATTGTATTAGATAGTTCTTGATAATGTATAAAAAAAAAATAAAAATACGCCTTAAGATGTTTTATTATTGTGCATAGAAACGGCGCCCCATACGAAAAAAAGGCAGAGAAGATTTTTGTCACAAATTGAACAAGCAATTCAAAAATGATTTTTTATTTGGAATATCTCAGTGGCGTACCATTTTTTTTCAAATTGATATCGTGACCCGTATGCGCGCCAATGATGGACATGAAATTCTTAATTGCATGTTAAAAATGCGCAATAACTACCTCTTGAAACTCACCAAATTTCATTTGCATATCTCGAACGGTTTCACACCAGTAAATAAATAGTCAGTTTTTAAGAAAAACTTTAACTCCCCGTATCTCGTAAAACGAAGCATTTGCGAACAAACGTTATATGGCAAACTGTCATTATTTTTCTATGCAGAATCACCCCCTGAAATTTGTCGCACTTATTCACTAACACCCTGTATATTAGATAAATATATATATATATATATATATATATATATATAAGAGAGAAGAGAGAAGATATATATATATATGTATATATATATATATATATATATATAAGATATTCATAATATTATTACAAATGGCTCATAGCGTTATTCTCAATTTCAAATAATTTCAAAGAAAGTCAGAATAAGGTGATAGTCCTTATAAAGTGAGTGCAATAGCATTTTATTCCGAACATTTAGGTGGGTTATGCCTTGAAATCCCCACTCCATACTTGTATTACAGCGAGACGTCGGCAGCTGTTCGTCAGTGTGGTTTTTACCAGTATATGTGGAAGGTCGTATTATATCATAGTTGTAGAGTCTAATTACAAATTTCCAATATATGTATATATATATATATATAATATATATATATATATATATATATATATATATATATATATATATATATATATATATATACCGGGTGTCCCAGATTTTTTCATACGGCCAATATCTCAGTTATGCTGCATAGATTTTTTTTTAATGCACTTATATCAAACCCGTATGACTTTGAAGCTGTCAAAGTCAAAGTCAACTTTTGTCAAACTACCCCTGAGAAACCACCCCCAACCTCAACTTTTCAAGTAGCACCCTATAATTTTTTTTTAATTGTGAACTGCAGTCAATTCTAATTTCAACGATGTATCACACTTGATATTTTGACAGATGTCAAAGTGTCAGAATAAGCGATTTTGAACAATAATGTACAAAATTCCATAACAGAGAATTTATTGATAACAAAAATTATTAAAGCTGCTCAAAATGTCTACCATCATTATCATTCATGCACGCTTAAAATCATTTCCTCCGTTACTGTGGTGCAGTCGTGTACAATATTCTCTTGTAAGTCGTACAAGTCGATTGGTATAGTTCATACACGATTTTCTTCAAATACCCCCACAGATCACTTCATACAGTCAATATCTCAGTTATACTTATGAGGAATATTCTTTAAAAAACTACACTTATGTCAAACCCATATGATTCTGGAGGAGTTATGCCAAAGTCAACTTTTGTCAAAGTACCCCTGAGAAACCACCCCCAACCTCAATTATTCAAGTGGCACCCTATACATTGTTTTTATGACTTGTGAAGTGTCATCAATTCTAACTTCAATAACTATGTATCACACTTTATATTTTGACAGACGTCAAACCCGCAAACTTAGCAACTTCGATGTCAACAGCATTTGATAATGAATAATTGATGGTAGGTATACATTTTTGGCTCACAGAGTACTTCATTCGACTCGAGTAATGAAAACTGTCAATGTTGTAGATTATTTCTTTTGTTATTTTCGTTTTTTGACAGTTGTTCTTGCACGCGTCTTTAAGTCATTTTGATATTCCAATCAAGAAAATGCCTTTCACATTCACTCCAAGTGAGTATGTTGATATGTTATTAATTTTTGGTGAATGCCGGAAAAATTCCCGTGCTGCCGCTGAATTATACTCAACAAGAAAGACAACTTATGTGGTGGCAACAAGATGGTGCTCCACCACATTGTAACCAAATACCTCGATCAATATTTTCCAGATAGATGGATAGGAAACAGAGGTCCTATCAGGTGGCCTGCACGTTCGCCAGATCTGACACCGTTAGATTTTTTCTTGTGGGGGTATTTGAAGACAATCGTGTACGAAACTACACTAATAGACTGAAACGACTTACAAGAGAAGATTGTACACGCCTGCACCACAGTAACGGAGGAAATGATTAGGAAATCTTGTACGAGAGAACTGATAAGGCGATTTGGAGCATGCATGAATAATGATGGTAGACATTTTGAGCAGCTTTTATAATTTTTGTCATCAATAAATTCTCTGTTATGGAATTTTGTACATTATTGTTCAAAATCGCTTATTCTGACACTTTGACATCAGTCAAAATATCAAGTGTGATACATCGTTGGAGTTAGAATTGACTAAAGTTCACAATTCAAAAAAAAATTATAGGGTGCTACTTAAAAAGTTGAGGTTGGGGGTGGTTACTCAGTGGTAGTTTGACAAAAGTTGACTTTGACACAACATCTTCAAAGTCATACGGGTTTGATATAAGTGCATTTTTTTTCAATTCTCAGCAGCATAACTGAGATATTGGAGTATGAAAAAATCTGGGACAGCCGGTATATATATATATATATATATATATATATATATATATATATATTCTTTAATTACTTGGAATAAAGGTCTGATTCAGTCTATTCATATAATTTCTCTTAACTACGTTCCGACATGGTATTTGTCATCTTCAGGTTTAAAGATTATATTATAAGAATTCTGCGTTCGCATCGTACGAACGTTATTGTAGGTGTAGGTATTGGCAATACCTACACCTACGATAACGTTCGTACGATCGAACGCAAATTCTTATAATATAAATTTTTAACCTGAAGATGACAAATCCATGTCAAACTGTTAAGAGAAATTATATGAATAGACTGAATCAGACCTTTATTCAAGAAATGAAAATATATATGTGGTCAAGAAACTGAAGAAAAAAATATATATATATATATATATATATATATATATATATATATATATATATATATATATATATTTATGAATATATATTCATATAAATAAATATGAATAATGGATAAAAGTTATAATTATTTTATTGATATAAAAATTATTGTATGCAATTAATATAATAATAATAATGAAGCTGCTTCATTCATCATTTCAATATCTTAACAAAGAAAAACAGAGCACTATAAATAGGAAAGAGAAAAAACAAAATGATTAGAAGGTGAAGTGTCAGCTCTCTGTTTTTCAACTTGACCCTTAATATGAAATGATTAATATGAAAAATATGCTCTTCGATTGTATACTTAATAACAAAGTAGCAATGCTTCAATAATGTGCCCGCGCTATAACTTCAGGTACGTCTACCAAAGCCTTGTACTGAAAGTAAACGATGCTTATTCAACAATAAAATAAATGAACTGCTTGTAGAAGAAAAAATAGCTTCGTAGACTTTCAATTGATGCCGGTAAATGCAATATTACATAGCGGCCTGTAACAGATCGGCGCAGCGATTGCGATCGGGAGATTGTTGAGTTTACCAAGGCTTTAACAACAACAGATTTTTGGTAGACTAATTTTTATGATCGTTTTATCAAATAAACTAAGGGAGAAAAACAATTCAGCACTATAGAAATGAGTCAAACAAGTTTGTATTTTCAACACCTTATGTGGGTGGTAGGCCTTTGATGGCAACGCAAAATTTATGTCGTCGCCTCCCTTCTATAAGCTAGTGAAATGAGTTATCCTTCCGGAAATTCCATTGTTGGATTTGTTATTAATTTCCTTTTAAATGATTCTTCAGATAATCAGTATATTCCTTTTGGTCTGTACATAGATCTCTGTTTGTAAATTTCGATTGTTTTTCAGTTTGTGCTTCTTGTTCCAGTTGTTCCTCGTGTTCTCTGAATGGTCCCAATATGTTGATACACCCAAACACTCAAACGCCGAATAGCAATAAAAATAATGTGGTGATTTATGGTAAGTTATACAAGAGCGGTAAACGGAAAAACTGATTATTCAACATTATCATGTACGAATTTGAACGATCCCTATATTTTGAGTTGAAGATGAACATATTGCGCTGACTTTGGGAATACTATAACATCACAAACGACATAAAGTTAATTGCATGAAAGTGCTTTTGAAGGCTTTATATCACATGTGTTACATCATGAGTACTCTTATGAGTATGTAATATTCGCAGTTTTATCTTCGAGATGTCACAATGTTGGCTGGGTCACTACTTTTTTCTTTGGAGGTGAAAAAAAAACCTGTTTGATTCGAATTAATCAGAAAAAAAAGTAACATTTCTGAGCATTGAGATTTTATTTCTGCTTCCTTTTTTTTCAAGAAACTCCATTGTGACGATGCGTTGAGAGACTGATAATATCAATACATATAGAAAGTATATTCGACAAAAATAATATGAAGCCTGGAATGGATAGTTAGAATTTTCCTTAATATAAGCCCATAGTTGTGATGTTGAACGGAAAGTATGGATCAAGTTACAATTTTCATAAACTAGCTGACCATCATCAATATAAGTGCATCTGTCAAATCATTTCAATGGAAGCTTCCCTCATCTTATTATCATTTTCGTACTCCACATCCTGTAGCTTTCGATGGGCCAGAAAAATACTATAAAAGGATCCCAAGATACCGATGATTGTCCCCGCCAGTACGTCCCACCAGTGATGTCGTCTATCTGTTATTCTTGTAAGGGAACATACTAGAGACCAGGTGAGGCAAACCGAAATCAGGAATGGTTTCATCAAAGAACCGGCGTTGATTGTTGGCAGTCTTTTATATATGACAAACTGAAAAACAATGATATCAGACGAATATATTATTATTTCCATACTAATAAATATTAAATCAGTGGGTCGTCGAAAAATAGTAAAACACAGGTGTATATATTCATAAAAATAAATAAATAATATGAAAAAGTAAAGCTAGGAGAGTGTCTATTACTAAAGTTTGAGTCCTTTCATGCTCAGATCAAGATACTCTTCGATCGTATAAAAAGAAATATTTGCTGAAAAGAGCTCCAATTTCATTTTTGAACTGATGGAAGTTCAGACACCCCACACTTGAAGGTAATAATAATAATAATAATAAATCTTTATTTACCAAAAACACTTAAAGTAGGTTTCGTCAAATACAGTTAATACAAACTGACACGTTCATGTATAAATGAGTATGTTTGCTTTTTCATATAATATTGCATATATACTTGTTAAGATAAAGAGTAGATTGAAGCTATGGATATACACTTGGATCGAATAAGTGGTGTGAAGAATCTTGATTAACTGCCAATCATTTGTTATTTGTTATCTAATCCTAGGTTGGAAATGACAGTACCCTTAGTAGCTAATTTATTGCATGAATTCTGCAAGATTATAAAAACATTTTTCTACTAAGTATTCTTTTAATGCTTTTCAGAATGCTTGATATGATTTTAAACTCTTTATATTTTCCGGGAATTTATTGAAAACTTCGGGACCTGCATAGTTTGGTGATTTTTTAAATTTACTGAGGTTGCATTTAGTGAGATGTAGCTTTTCAGCATTTCTAGTTTTATAATTATGCACGTTGCTGTTCTTGAGGAAGTTATTTTCATTTGTGTGCTTATAACATGATATTTTGAATAGGTAGATGCTTGTTAGAGAAAGTATTTTGTTTTTTTTTCAGGACTGTTCTGCATGAATGTTGAAAATTATTCTTATTATTCTTTTTTGCATGGTGAAGACTCTAGAAACATCCGTTGATTGGCCCCAAACGACTATGTTGTAACTCATTACCGAGTATGCTAAGCTGTTATTAGATTTTTCATATCTATTTCCTTCTTCAGGTTCAAAATCGCGAATGTTGCTCTCGCAAGTTTGGAACATATATTGTCTATTTCCAGTGTGAAGTGTAGTTTGCTGTCTATGACAGTTCCTAGAAATTTTGTGCTGCCTTTGAATTCTATACTGTTTATTGTGGGGGTTATGTCGCTGTTCATATTGGAAAAATAAACACATACCGATTTTGATTCAATTACCATGAGTGAATTTTGTTGACACCAGGATTCAAACTGTTTTGTGATTTTTTCCATTTTTAGATCTAATTCTCTTATGGTTGATGCCTCGATTTTCATAGAAGTGTCATCAGCGTACATAAAAATCTGCCCTTCTGTAATATAATCTGGAAGGTCGTTCACAAAAATTAGGAAAAGAAGTGGCCCCAATACAGAGCCTTGAGGCACACCAATATCGACACATTTTTCGGTTGACAATACCTCTTTTATAGACACACTAATTTTTCTGTTGGATATATATGATTCTATCCACTTCAGTAGGTTCCCCCTGATCCCTAGTGTTGATAGTTTGTTGAGAAGATCAAAGGCTGCAGTTAGGTCAAAGAAAACACCAGCTAGTCCTTCCTGTATCTAGATGTTTATAGATAGTCTGAGTAAATTCTATGGTGGCTAGTTCAGTTGATTCTGCTGTTCGATATCCAAATTGAGAAGGGGATAAAATATTGTATTTTTCGAGAAAATTGTACAACCTATATGCAATACCTTTTTTAGTTAGTTTGGAAAGATGACTGAGTAGTACTATGGGTCTATAGTTTTCGGCTGTTTGTGGATTATTCTTTTTATAAACTGGGATCACTTTACCAAGCTTTAGATCATCCGGAAACTGTGCTAACTCTATAGATTTGTTCGGAAGAAAAGCTTATTATACAGGTTCAGATCGATAGATTTTTTTGTGACATCTGTAGCCTGATGTTGATGTTATAATTTAGCTGCGGTTTCGGATTGAACCGTATATTTGTTTTTCCATCTATGAATTTTCAGTAAAGAGCATATAAATGAAGTAGAAAGAGGCAGGATTCAAAAACTAACAAGGATAAGGCAGACAATGTTTGCGAAAATGTACTCCATTACTCTAATTACCATTGTTCGTTACATGAAAGCCTCACGAGAGTGGCACGAGCCACCCCATAGTTATATACCACATGAAAAATAACTATGAAATAAACCAAAATAACATGATTCACGAACATGTAAGCTGACAGTATTCTTTGAAAGGTAATACTAGATAGTTTTTTCGCTGGTAACTCGATATGAGGTGCCCAGTTGAGTCTATTGTCCAATTGCACGCCAATTAATTTGACGCTGGTACCCTGAGTGACATTTCAATTAGAAGAAACAACAATAGACTGATTTTCCAATATTAATTTCGAATTTATTGCTTGTGAACCCCATGCCATTCCCATCACACAATGTCAAGCTTCGAAGTCACTTCAACAATGAATATTGACTAAAGATATTGATTACTAATAATGTGTAATCCATAATAATCCTGGACCAGGATGAATTTTAATATGTCTGTCCTCTGAACTGTCGGGTAAGTAACCTCACTTTTTATTTTTCATAATGTCCACTTGAAATCCAATTTTTCCATTCAAAATTTTCCAATGAGTATTTACCTATAGGTTGGCACTGACGATGACTCAAAAGTCGGAAGCACTTTGCTACGATTCTACAAATACATTTTCTATACGAAATGCAAATTTCTTTTGTCGAGAAATATTTAACACCTAATAGGAAGCTGATTTCATAGACCATGAGAAATGTCTTATTCCTCAAGTCTACATACTACTACTACACGTTCAGTCAAATATAGATCAGAAATTGTATACTGCCTCGACGAGCATTGAATAATATCCGATAGTTCATCTCCGACAAGGTTACTTTGCGAACTCTCCGAACCATTTCACAACCAACATTTGCAAAGTAACCTTTTAGAACTCTGCTGTGGGTGGAAATAACCTATGAAAAATTGACCGCTGCTTCCGGAGTAGCCTAATGAATAATTGAAACAACTGTGGTTGATTTCTTCCATGGTTTGATAATATAATTCGTACTGGCAATTTCAACATCGACTTATTGGATCAATCCTCACAAAATGCAAAAAACAACGATAATTTTCTAGAACCTATGATCTCAAGGAAATTATCGACCCATATCCTGCCACAGTCTTTTTTTCTGCTGACGCTATTATTGTCTCCAATGAAAATTTGGTTCGTAACAAAAAAGTGTTATTTTCAGCGAACATATGCGGCCATGATCTCGTTACTGCTGAACTCGATATTAAGGTTATCACCTCAACCCTCACATTCAAGATGATTCGCGATTTTATTTCTGGTCGTTTTGACAACGTCAACAATAAAATACAATTATTGAATGAATCTCTCGTTCAACTCGTCAATATACAGTGCGAATTTCTAACTTGGAATAAATTCTTGTTTTTATGTCTCAAATTTGATATATGACGTCATTGACAATTTTTTTCAAAGGCAATCCTAATTTTTTTATGACTATTTTTGAAGGGTATAGTGAGTAACACATGCGTACCAAATATGAAATTTGTATTCCCTGTTGTTTGACAGATATGTAACAACTATCAACTAATGCGAGAAATGAAGAAATCTGACTCAATGAAATAATTCAGGCACTTTAAAAAAATTGACAGGGAAATTGGAATGGAAAATTCTGAAAACCCATAAATTTCATCCTTATAAAATGACAATCCACCAGGAACTCTCCGAAGATGATCCGGATGGAAAAATCGATCGATCTACTAGACAGAAATGTTGTGAACATAGAAAATGTCTTGTTTTCTGACGAATCAACGTTTACGTTAAATGGTGAGATAAATCGTCAAAATTGTCGCTATTGGGCAGACAACAACCCACACTGGATGAGGGAAGGCCACACTCAATATACAGCAAAAGCTAATGTTTGGACAGGGATTGTTGGTAATCGAGTAAAAGGACCAATTTTCTTCTAAAGGAATCTCAATGGAGATAGATATTTAGAATTCTTGCGGGAAGAACTAGTTCCGACTTTGGCTACTCTGTTTCCTGATCCGAATGGAGCCGATATCCCGAATAGAAACATCTGGTTTCAACAAGACGGTGCACCTCCCCATTTCAAAAGACCTGTCCGTGCGTATCTGGATGATGTATTTCCAGGAAGATGGATTGGTAGAAGTGGAGCTAATGGCCTCCAAGGTCTCCATATTTACCACCTATGGACTTTCTCTTATGGGGCTACTTGAGAAGCAAGGTTTTCAAAACCCAACCGGAAAACATTGAGCAGTTACAAGAACTAATACGACAGGAGTGTAGACTAATTTCCGCCCAAGTAATTAGAAATGTTCAGAACGAGTTTAAATTCCGTTCAGGATATTGTCAGTTAGTTGATGGACAACATTCTGAGCATTTATTGAAGAAACATATTCGAGTTGATATCAGATAGATCAGGTGAATCTCATTTTCGAATTATTTGATGTTTGTTAAATATCTGTCAAACGACAGAAAAAAAATATTTGATATTCGGTACGCATGTGTAACTTACTATGCCCTTCAAGAATAGTAATAAAAAAATGAGGTTTGTCATTTAAAAAAAATTGTCGATGACGTCATATCTCGAATTTAAGACACGCTGTATAACATTTTCTTACATAAAAACGAGCGCAATTCAAAATAAAAATCTACCTGTCCGGACATATTTCTAACAAAACAGCTGTCTTTGAGTTACTGAATTTATTACAAGCTAGAAATTCGCACTGTATATGCGACTCTAAGGAAACTCAGAATACCTAAGCAGCATGCAATTTGGCTTACCGACAACCTAAAACTACTTCATTGAAGATTTTGAAGACTTACAAGAGCTGGGAAACGACGAAAATCCATCAGTAGGTGGTACAAAATGATACAGAATTTCACCAAACAGGGAAAAAGGCAACATTTGAACAGAAACTGCGGGATGAAAAATATGTGGGGTGAATTGAAAAAAATCAATATACTGTCATTCACAATATGCAGACCAATCAGATTCCTTTTATATAAACTCGCTATCAAATCTATCCCGCGACTGGCAGAAAAATAATTCCAATAATGATATTACAAAAGATGAGAGCAAATTTGGATGCAAACTAGTTTCTGAATCGGATGTTTCGAAGGTAATGAATAGCATCACAGCTAACGCTACCGAAACCAATGGTCTGAATTTGAATCTGATGAGATATTGCTATCCCGAAGTAATTCCGTTCCTCAACAATAATATCAATAATTGTCTTTCAACAAATACTTTTTCCGCCTGCCTCTATCCAAAGTATACATTTCCTGGCCTCATTGTAGGGAGCAAAGTCGCACTTTTCCTCCCTGAGGAAGAAAAGTACTTTTCCTCCCTAGGGAGGAAATGTAAAAGTGACGTCATGGTACGTCATCAATGAAATAACTTACACGGCATTGACGACCTAAACTATATTCTATTATATAAGTATAAATTTAACCGTTTATTCATAGAACACCCTGTATTTTGCAAAATGGTAGAAATCAGTAAATTTTCATTTTAATTTAACGATTTTTACATTATTAATTTGACTTCAATTCATAGATTCATCCGGTTTTCGAATTTAGGACAGAAATATATGTTATGGTCGATTGACAGATTAACAGTTTCAAAGTGTGTTACGCTATAATATATCTACAAAATATAAAATAATATTCAAAAAATGAGTGATTCAAGCGAATTTGAATATATAAATAATACACCACCGGATATTTTGGAACAAGTTAATGTAACAGCACAATCTCTATTACCCCAAAAATCTAAAGAGAAATTCAAAAAACATTATTTACATTTCAAGCAATGGGCCGAAGAAAAGCATATTCGTTCTAACTCAGAAAATGTTATTTTGGGGTATTTTTCGCTATTAGCAAATACATTGAAAGCCTCTACATTGTGGTCCAAGTATTCGATGCTACGTACCATGCTCCAAATAAAGGAAAATCTGGATATTGAATACCCAAAATTAATTGCTTTCTTGAAAGGACAAAACCAGGGATATAAACCTAATAAGGCCAAAACCTTCTCGAAAGAGGAAGTGAATAAATTTTCACTAGAAGCCCCCGATGATAATTATTTATTAATGAAGTTAAGATATTTTCAAGAAGTAAATATATTGAGAAAATAAAACTTAAACGGCAAATATCATAATAGAGCTACGCTATGTTCATGATTCCGCGGAAGTTGCCTGTGAGTCCCGGTAGCTCAACGAGTTGGTGCACCGCTCACTGTTAATGATAAGCTTGTAGGTGCTGGTTCGAATTCCGGCGTCGACAGCTTTTTTTTTTATTCTTTTTACTTTGTTTTGTAGGTTCTTCTCATTTTCGGAATTTCAGGAGCAAGCAGGTGTGACGAGCTACTTGAAATGGCCACTACAGATATTGAAGATAATGGTTCAATTTTAATAGTAAATATACCAAATTCTAAAACAAATATATAGAAAACGTTTTTAATCAATGCTTCACCGGGAAATGGCCCCAATTATATTGACATTTATAGAAAGTATATATCGCTACGCCCAAAAACAGATCAGACACGTTCATTTGTCTGCTATAGAGCAGAAAAATGTATCAACCAAATGGTTGGAAAAAATACTATTGCTAGAATTCCTAAAAGAAATTGCAGGATTTTTAAAACTGTCTAATGCCACAAATTATACCGGGAATAGTTTCAGAAGAACTTCGGCAAGTTCACTTGCAAGTTCTGGAGGAGACATTCTTGCTTTAAAGCAACACGGAGGTTGGAAGTCTACGAATATCGCTGAAGGGTATGTAGAGCAATCTCTTGCAAAAAAGCGAAATATTTCGAATTAAATTATGGGAGTGACTGAAGTTAATGGAATTGATTGTAATCAGCCAAGTACGAGTACTTCCAGGGGATACCAGCTGTATGATAAAGTTGTTAATGAAAATATCACGGAAACTGCGTTGGCTCCAGCTCTCACTTCTAGTGGTATTCAAATAATCACTGCTCAAAACGTTTAACATTAGTACAAATAATTACTCTACCACAAATTTGAAATATGTAGGATGCAAGAATGAAAATAACGTGCCTATAAGTCAAACCGTACCTACTTCTTAGTTTTAGTTCTTTAATAAATTTTGTTTGTTAGTTTCATAAATAAATTTTTTGAGAATGACTCGTTATCTGAGAGAGGCGGAAAAATCATATGTATAACATGGGGGTAAAGTGCCTTTTGCTCTCTTGAATGATTACTGCCCTCCGCTACGCGTCGGGCAGTAAACTTTATCCTCGGGAGGAAAAGTAGCACTTTCCTCCCTTGTTATACAAATAGCTATTCCTGATGCATGGAAATTGTACAGCACATACCTAAAAAATTACCCATGAATAATGAAGGACCTCTACCCTGTGAGTATTCTACGATGCTTCCTGAAATTCTGGAGGAGCTGATCGTGAGTTAGCTTGGAGTTTACTTAAATCACGAAAATTTATTTCCACAGAAACAATCCGGTTTCAGACCAATGTACAGTTGTGAGACAGCGCTCATAATATATTCAGAGTATTGTCGCTCCTAGACTACTCTAAATCATTTGATACGCTTTATCATGAGCTACGACTATCTATTCCACATTTCTTGGGTTTGAGTACGGATAGTATATTGTTTTTCAGGAGCTATTTCTCTGGTAGATTTCAGAAAGTTGAAATTGGTGCTGATCTTCCTGAAAGTGCTTAGTAATCGCGAGCATTTCAGAAATGAAAGTGCTTCGTGCTTTTCGTCAGTGCACGGCACAGCTCTGTCATTATCAAATACTGAAAATCTGGTTTCAAAGACAACACATCCAAGAAGCCTGCTACTTCAATACACCCAGATGAAGCACCAACATTTTCCTGCAATAATAATCTGATCGAATCGAAAAATTATTTGGTCATATGGGCCTAATCATTTCCACTATGAGTGGGGTACTTCAGAAATAAGAGATTTTTTTTATTCCAGTAAATTACTTTCAATTGCTGTTTGTTGTAGTGGTATATTTTCCCCAGAAGCTTGTTGAAAAATTCACTGAAATTTTTGATATAACACCTAATGAATGGAAACCTGATAACTATTACAGTCTCCAATGAATTAATAGCTATTTGTGTATTTAGAACACAAATTGATGGATTGCCGCTCTTTCGAGAGCGGCAGTTACACTTTGTGCTCGAAATACACACAATTTTTTTTTCGACAAACGCAGATTTCAGATACAGAAAAACAAAATCGGAAACGTCCGATTAATATTAAATGCATTATAAACTGCTTTACAAACTACTCTGAAGAGTAAAAAGTATAAATGAAATATACCTTTTTGATAATCTTCATCTGAGGCCTCTTGTAAAAATGTTTGTACTTCTTCGATTTGCACCAAGTTATGAACTTATTGTATTGTAATTCATATTTTTGCCTCAATTTTTCTGAAAGGACTTTCAAACTCACATTTTTCGTACTTTCTGCCACATCAGGAGATGTGTTAGATAATACACACCGTACAAATGCGATCGTCCTTTCGATTTTTTCGCTCCAGGGCGGCAATGCTGTCATTAATGACATTCTTTGGAAAACGTTAACTTTGTTATGCGGTTGTCGAAAAAATATATTTCGTAGGGAAATTTTAATGAAATGAAGTTCAGAACTTGGACTTCGAAATCCGTACACATGAATTTATCAAAAAATATATGCGATTATGCAGGGTATCACTGAACATCAGTATGTTCGTAAGATACACCAACACATATGTATGCTTTTTATAGTCCCCCCTCCTGTGAACTTTTGAGAGGTTCGACATAGAACAATGAGACAAAAACTGTTTTGAATAATATCACAGATACTACTTTTTGAAATTGAAGACATTGTGATTGCTCGATAGATGGCGCATAACAACTCAAAAATTTCAACTAGCATGGGGGGTCAAGTGGCACATCGTTGAAAGGGTAACTCAATTCTCTTTTCAATCATAAGGTTTTTTCACAATTATCATTTGAACTGTTAAGTATGAGTGCGGATCTGAATGGTACCTTATCTCGATAATTTTTCAACGGTTTGATGTTTGAGTTGATGTGTTCCTCCGCGTCATCTATCCAGCAGTCACAATGTCTTTCATATCAAAAAGTAGTATCGGCGATATCATTCAAAACAGTTTTTGTCCCATTAATCTACGTCGAAACGTTTGAAAGTTAACAGGGAGTGGAACTATAAAAAGCCACACTGTATATTATTCAACTTACCGATGAAAATGTTCCTATGAACCAAGTCATCGAAGCGTGCCCCGATGGAAAGGACAGGGACGAATCCGATACATCATAAAAACCATATTTTCTACTGCTGCACACAAAAGTTCCTACAAAAGTTCCCTCCGTGCAGTTTTTTGCGGTATCTGGTTCACAAACATCAAAGAAATGTGGTCTGTGCTCGCCAACTAATACTTTCGCCATCGACGTGAGAAACAAAATCATTATCGACCCTATCAAACATTCCTTGAAAAGGATCCATGATATGAAGATATTGATCCTCTTGGATGACTGGTGTCTTAGCATTTCCGTCGATATGATAACCATTACTGGGAGAAGAGTGGCAGTGAAACCCAGTATTACTGGTGTCACAGTGTCTCCAGTATACTCGTGGGAAAACAAAGGATCCTTGCAATAGAAACCAACTTTCTTCGATGGAATGATGCCATATTCAGTTAGGATGATCAGTGTTACAACTGTAAAGATGAAATGTTATAGTAACTATTGAGATGAAATGTGTTAGAAGTAGAAATATCAAAGAAGTCACTTGATCTTCTTTATCACAACATAAGTATACCCGTGAGTGTATCTAATTGTAATCTTGGTTATTCATCATTGACTAGAATGCCTGAGAGAGTTATAACATAACATATGATGATTTGAAGTAGTGTTGAGATTCATCCGGACTCAACTATTTGCTTATAAAGCTCATATTCCAATAGTGCCGAAATAGGGATATGCAATAGGTTCATGAAGATCTATGCTGTTACTAATCTTTATAATAGGGTTATGGTACACAATAATTTATTCAATGTTTGTCGAAGTATTAGCAAGGAAACTTTTCATATGTATAGGGTAGTAGCAGAACAGTCTTGCGAAAATACTGTGGTTTTTCAGTTGGATCACTATGATAGATTTACATATTTGAATATATTTAATTCATTGCATAGGTATCACCGAAAGGAATATTTCGATTGTAACCCTCTATTTTATAAAATAAAAAAAAATAAAAAATATGTTGTTAATTTAAGTGAGTATACATCGAAACTGATCACAAAAAGTATATTTTATTCATAAAATAGTAATTATGCCCTTTCGAGTACACCATGCAAGATCATAAAAAATATACACTCAGAAATAATATCGAAAACATTTATTCATTTTTCAGGTAGACGTTCAAGATACAACATGAAATTTCTCGAAACATTGTTTTTTTTCGTGTAAAACATAAATAAACTTTACACTTCTCACATTTTATCCTCGACTTTCCACGAATCTATTTCAAATTTCACTGTCCACATTGGCCGATTTAACACTTGCTCTGATTGAATATATTGAATTGGTTTAGGTTCAATGGAATTCCTTTTTGGTGGATACTCGGCGGTAGAACTTCTTGGGTGGTATATTTTTCTTATTTCTAATGAACCACCAACTCCTTAGAAGTCATTTTTCTTTGAATAGTTTTTCTTCTTGTATTTCGTTCGCTGTCATCATCAAAAGACTTCTGTGGGCGTCCCGGTCGAAATATTGTTTGGGGAAATTAAAATGTCCCTTGTAACCAACTGTTATTTCTTTGGAGATAAATATCTTCTATATAATGCGAAGCGACCCACTGGCGCTTTATTTCTCATTTTAGATATGATATTTTGTGCTTAACAAAGAATATTCAGCATGGTCCATTTTTTCGTTTAAGTCGTCGTCAAGGTGCATAATGTCGTAAAAACGTTTCCGGGTCATAACTTTGCCTCCAGACCCTAAAAGAAATAATAAAAAAATGTACTTGATCTTTTTTCCTTCTGTGTGGTACCCTTAGCCATTTAGTGCGATTACTCAGAAAATTGGATGAAGTTGGAATAATTTTTTATCGGGGTGATCAGAGAAGACCCGCTTCTTCAAAATGATATAAAAATCATAATAGGGACACACGCAGAAGTATAACAAATCTCCTTGAGTTTAACAAAATTTGAAGGTAAAAACTACAGAGAGACTATGTTCATGGAAATATAATTTTTTCTATAAAATTATGATATATTATATATGGACGTCGTTGAGCAGAAAACATCCAACCAACAATTGTCCAAAATGCGTTTCGTATACGAACTATTGTAAAATCAACATTTTGACCATTTGCAGAAAACGTCCAAACGAAATCACCACTCGGTGTGAAAATATTCACTGTAATGCTGAGCCACATATGAGCTAATATTGAAATTTTATTTGTATAAAACGTTCAAGTAGTTTGGATGGATTCTATATATCTTAATATAAGTGGGTTGGATCAATTGTACCAATAAAATTAGATAAAAAATAGTGTAGGTACATAATTTTTGTTTGAAAACGTCTAACCTACTTGGACGTTTTCTACCATAAATGATTCACTATAATTTCATCCACATTTAGTTTTTCGAAAGACTTACAAATCACTTGGAATAATCTGACATTTTCGTTATTGGAATAAACATGGTGCAGTAGTTCCCCGCTTGCTCATAAGAATTACACTTTCAGTTCCCTAATGCTGTTGTGGCTAAACCTAGATAACATTATTAGTATATTTTGAACCTCTGAACTAGTTTCAATTTAGAAAAGTATATTCACACGAGGGAAATATATTGTCAGTTAGTGAAACTCCAAAAGAGTGCCACGATATTCTGAAATCTGCCAAAGAATTATTTCTTAATGGAAATACAAGTGTTGTGGTAAGTTTAAGGTTATGCGTGTTATTTTTCTTTTTTATAAGATTCCCTGGATGTTCGAACCGTTATTATTATTATTGTTGTGAGTTCAGAAATGTGTTTTTATTCGAAGACTTTTGTTTTTCTGCCAATTAAGTAGGTATAAAAATAAATGAGCACAATATGCAACATTTATTTTTATTTATTTATTTATTTATTTAATATACGGGAAAACCCCATTACGGTTTATATATACATTATGAATAAGGTCCACATTTATAATACAAATCAAAATATAAGTATATAAATATAAAACTAAAAATACATAAAAAACGTAAAAATAAATAAGAATACTTAGCTCCTACTAGCAAAAGGAAGAGAAAAAAAGTTAGAATTTATAAAAGAGGAAAAAGACTTGAACAACTAGAAAACAGTATTGAATAAAAGTGAATATTGTTTATGGAAGATTTAAATTGTGCTAGGCTGACACCAAAAACATTGACTTTCTGCTTGTATATAATATCTTATGATCTATCTAGAGGAGTATTTTTACCATAATTAGTACTGTGAACATATACTAGAAATGTATTAGGATTTCTTAGTTGTTTGTAAGGTACATTCAATTTAACAAGTTCAAGAAGCTCATTGCAAACAATCAATCCATTCATTAACTTAAAGATAAAGCACAAATCAGAAGTAGTTCTTCTTTTCTCTAGTTTCGATGAATTCAGATCATGAAGTAAGGATGAGTATTCATGATCTTCAACCGGTTGATGCATTTATAGGAACAGAATCTTAAAAATGTATTTTGAATCCTCTCCAAAGCAATTTTATGAACAGAATAGATAGGAGACCAGACAATACTTGCGTACTCAAGATGCGATTTTACAAGTGCACAGTAAACGGTTCTGACTGTGGGTACCAGAAAAGTCATGGCAGTTTCTCAATACAAATCCCAACATTTTAGATGACTTGGTGCAGACTGTATTTATGTGTTCACTGAAGTTGAGTTGATAATCGAGTAGAACACCAAGATCTTCTATGCATTTTGTAGAACTAGTTCAATCCCATCTATGTAGTAAGTAGAATCAACTTTTTTTACTCTGTAAAAACTTATGTGGTTGCATTTTTTTTATTCAAATGCAGTAAATTATGATCGCACCATTTTGTTAGGCTATCTAAATCAGTTTGAAGATCCAGTCTATCAGAATCAGAGATTATAACTTTATACATTTTCAAGTCGTCTGCAAACATTACAAAGGAACTATTTACAATTGAAATGCCAAGATCATCCACAAATAGATTGAACAAAAGAGGGGAACAATGGGCACCTTGTGGCACATCAGAGGATACAATAATTTCATCTGAAACAAAATTTCCTAGCTTCACCGTTTGCCTTCGTCCTGTCAGGAAGCTATTGATCCATTTCAGTAGATCTTCATTAAACCCAATAAGTTTCAGCTTGTGAATCAGAAGGGAATGATTGACTTTGTCAAATGCTTTCGAAAAGTCAGTGTAAATGGCATCCATTTGACATTTATTCTCCAAAGCTTTAAGAATTTGATTTTGGTACAGAACAAGGTTAGTGACTGGGGATTTGCCTTGCCGAAAACCGTGTTGTTCATTTATTAATATATTCTTACACAGCCAGCTTAGATGGGAATGAACCAGGCTATCAAACAATTTGGGAATGGATGATTGAATACACACACTTCGATAGTTTTCTATCAAACGTTTGTCACCAGATTTGAAAATTGGCATAATGAATGTATCCTTCCATGAGTCAGAGAAGGATCCTGAATGTAGGGATCGGTTAAAAATGTTGAGTAACGGTGCAGACAGCGTGCAAATACATGCTTTCAAGAGAATATTAGGTATTCCATCAGGTCCAACTGTAAATTTATTGGGAAGAGAACTGATTTTGTCATAAATTTCTGTTAAAGATAAAGACGGACATGGAATGTAGTGATTAGTTGGTGAAGGTACTTGGTTCGGATCATGAATTTCGGCTTCCGCATACACTGTTGAGAAAAATTTTGCAAACAGATTAACAATATTATCACCATCTGATGCAGACAAGTCTCTATATTGCATCTTATTTGGAAGATCATGTGATTTACTTTTAGGTTTTAGATATTTCCAGAAATGTTTAGGATTATTCAACAGATCAAGTTCGACTGAAGAGATCTAGGCCCTGAAGCAAGCTTTTGATAGTTCTTTGCATCTAGCCCTCAATTGTGAAAATTGTAGATAATCATTTGCATTTTTTGATATTAAATATTGTTTGTGCATAATTTTTTTCTGTGTTACTAAATATTTTAGTTCAGAGTTGAAATATTTTGGAAATGAAGATGATTTAAATTTTTTTGAAAGGTACAAACATAGCTATACCCGTATTTATAATTTCATAAAATTTTGGGACTACATCGTTTACTTCATCAGAGCTGAGTTCATTATTCCAGTCAGTAGATGCAAGGAAGTTATTGAGACCGATATAATTAGCATTTCGAAAATCAAAATAATAATCCTCTGTTTCAAGTGATTTGTTAGGTGAAGTGATTGTATTCAATGAACAGCTATACGAGATATGGTGATAATTATCTTCGAATAGTTTGTCATATGCCCTGCATACTTTTAAACTATCATCACTGCTAAATAATAGGTCCAGGAACACGTTCCTTTCATATGGTATAGATATTAATTGATGCATGTGAAGAAAACTATAACACTGACTGATGGCTAGAGCAGATGAACCTGGAGGACAAGTGACCTCCACTCCCAAATCGTCATTGCTCCACGTTGCTTCCGGGAGATTGAAATCACCAAAGATGAATATTTTCGTGTCAGGATATTTCTCAGCAATCGATTCTACAGCACGGCAATGATCCAAATGAATATCTAGGAAAGATTTAGGCGGAATATACACTCCTCCAATTATGAAGGAATATTTGTTCAGAGTACAAGATAAAAATATGTTTTCTATATTGGGAGATGCATTTTTTATAATTTTGACAGAGACCGAGTTCTTCAAAGCAATCAAAACACCTCCACCTCTCGATTCCAAACTGGTAACGTTGTTTCTGTCTACCCTAAATATTTGAAAGCCGCTAAGGCACAATTCAGCATTGGAGATGTCCTCGTTGAGCCAACTTTCACAAAGTATTATGACATCGTATACTGAAGTTTCTATAGCCAATTGCAGATCCTTTAATTTCGTTGTTAGACCTTTTACTTGGTCAAGTTCCTGTTTCAGAGTTTTGACTTCTGCTCGAAGAATTTCAATTTGTCTGAGTACTACTGGAGTACTCTCAAATGCTAGACGACACTCCTTGCACAGAAACATCAATGTTCTTTTCTGTAGAACGGAAGTATCGGTTACTCCCGCCATATGGTCCCGCACCACCACAAAATGGCGGTTTCATAAGAGGGGGCTGTGAGAGGTCGTGGGCGTGGTGATAGCCAAAAGGGGGGGGGGGTTGGGGGGGGGGGGGGGCCGTCCGCTATCCAATAGCCGAGCAGCATATTGAAATGGGGGTGTCAACCAATATCCGTCAATGGCATTGGTCGGACGGAAGTGTCACGTGATCAGTGAATGGCGGCGGCCATTTTGGAAAGTGGGAGGAGCCAGCGATGATGCGGCTATGACTCAACCGACAAGTCTTTGCAGGAATATTATCTACGGCAGCACTTCTATCAGTTGTTTATTTAA
>JAFIRS010005161.1:0-64179 GCA_018342105.1 Gonioctena quinquepunctata
TGAAGGACCTCCCTGGCAAGTTTCCGTTGATGTCGACGTAGATTATCACTTCGAGTGAAATCTTTACCACAATCACACGAATACATTTCACCGACTTGTTTTCAATAGATCACTGGAGGAGACACTGATTCGAAATACTCTTCTCCTGGAATATTTCAGTGAAATACCCCCACCATACAACAAGTCCGATGCGATGCGCAATCTGTATGGATTTGAGGGGATTCTCTTGACATTCAGCGCACTCATCAATAATCGCAGTTCATTCTTAGCTCTCTCACAGGACAAACGCCCTCCTCGCTTGGAGAGTGCAAGGATTCATGAAGGTCATGACTACACAGAATATGTATGCCTACACCACAACATTAGTCAAGGTCAAACAAACATCGAGATCAAATCTTGAGGTTGCCGAAACAAATCCAACATCAAAACTCAAGGTCAAATCTCAAAGTCAAAACTTAATGTTATGAATCTCAAGGTCATATTCAAGGTCAAAACTGAAGTCGAATCTCAAAGTCGACCAAACCCAATATCAAAACTCAATGACAAATCTCAAAGTCAAATCTCAAGGTCAAACACACACACACTGCACACCTGCAACTATTCAAGGTCACACGTGACGTCATAGTGGTGGGGGGAGACCCAGAACCGGCTTAAATCTCCTACTATGGTCCACAACTCACTTCGAACGATTTTGAATGTTTTTGCAGTGATAATGGAATAACTCATGTGGGATTAACACCATACCACCCTAAATCAAATGGTCTTGCCGAGCGTGCTGTGCGAACTTTCAAAGAGAGAATGAGTGCTAGTGATCAGACATTGAACCAGTCGCAGAGACTTCAGCACTTCTTGTTTTCTTATAGAAATACAGTGGGAAGATCTACAAAAAAAACACCCAGTCAGCTGATGTTTGGCCGCCATCTCAGATCTCGATTTGATCTCTTGAAACCAGATGTGATGAAGAATATAGAGTATGAGCAATCCGTCCGAAAAGAACATCATGATTCTACTGCTGCACCAGATCAAAATTTCATAGAGGGAGAAGAAGTGTGGGTGAACAACTCCTTAAGTAAAGGCTCACTTCCTGGAAAAATTGTTAAACGTACTGGACCCTTATCATATCTCGTAGAAATTGATGGAATTTTGCGCCGTAAACACTGCGACCAAATGCGTAAACGAAAATTAATGATAAATACCAACGAACCTTCCCACCAGGATATGTCAGATTGATTCGAAGATTACCAGTCTCCCCAACTTCATCAATCAGTGAGTTGCAACGAGAATGAAAGCTCATTGAATGAAGTGGAAGCAGAAGAAGGCGAGCTGAACAATGCAGACCATTCACTTTCCAGAGAGTGTGTCATACCAAGGAGAAATCCTTTTCGAATCAGAAAGCCTCCCAGTCGTTTTTCGAAATAAATAAATGAATATCCATTATTCTTTCTTTATGGACAGAAAGAAGGAAGGAGTTGGGGCAGTCTCGAGGAAATTGAGGCACTAGCTGGCTGAATATTGTTAGAGACATTTATGCTTACATATGTGCATTTTGTATTCTATATTGAATAGATTACCTTCGCAAGAACCCACGTGTGTTGTGCCTTGAATACTTGGCCCTTTATCATACTACAATTTTGAAGTGAGAAATTCTTAATATAATCTCGATGTTCGTCGTGGCGCACTTTCAAGGGTCTTGATGTCTCACCATATAACTTTCGCCACAAAAACAAGGTATTTTTTTTTTTCTGTGTTTTTCGGTTTTGTTTGTGTAGGTTTCGATCCTAATGTGTTGTTCTGAAAGTTGTTCCAATGTCATATTTTCTTCTAATCGTTCCAGATAATCCGGATTATCATATTATTCATGAGATGTGTTGCTGTTTGTGTCTTCATGGAATTTATTACTCGGTTGTTTTTTGTTTTGTTGCTTGTAATTTTATTGAGAGTGTTTTTCACAAATTTATCTGGATACGCATTGTTCTTCAGTATGGATCTTTTGAATATAATTTCTTCTTCAAGGTGTCCTTAATGCATATCATTTCAGATCCATCGTAGAGGCATTCAACTTTACATTTTTTCTTTTATTCGATGGTTTGAGCTGTAGTTGATATATCTATTAGGGTGTGTTTTCTTTCAGAAAACATTGTTCTTTAGATCTAATTTTTTTTATTATGACATCTAAGCAGAAAAGTTGGTTATTATCTTCTGATTCCAATTGTTGGTTCTCAATTGGTTTTATGATTCAGAAATGAATTCAGTCGATCTGTGTTCTCGTTCCAGATGGCGAAAACATCATCAACAAATCTCCACCACCCTTCTGGACTATTTTGAAGGTTTCAATGTGAAATTTCTCAAAATTTGCCATATGTTGAACGGATTGGCAACAAGTATGACAGCAGAAAAACTTCCAGAAATGCAATGGAGAAACTTCCCCTTATTCGTTCGATTTTTCCAAACAAAAAATAAAAATCTGTGGAGTATTAAAAACAAATTCCATAAAAAAAAATTGACATGGATATTAGGATATTTCACATTTAATTATAACGGAATAATGTATTACTATCGATCAATCAGCAATCTACCTAAGGAGGACAAGAATGTTCTGATTACTTCTCATGTATATCGCGTACCCACTGTTTACCGATTGTTGCTGAGTAAGATCTTTCATTCACCAGCCAATCGGAACCCTGAAGTCGAATCTTACAAAGTCATCCTGGCAATGCAGCTGACCTGTCGAATCAATGTCCAACAAAACAAAGTGTAAAGCACTGGATGCAGCTCAAAAATTCATCTGTTTGGAATAACTCTAGCAGTGGATAAAGCGATTTGATCCTTTGCATTGGCTGGAAGTTCTGTCTACTGTCTAACAGATCCAGCGTAAAAGCGGCTAAAATCGGTACAAGCTGTTGAACGCACCCATTTGTCAGTATGGCCGTGTTCACTTTCCGTATGAAATGAAACTGTGTTATCACAAATGTTTTTTTGATCTAGTCGTTTGTTCTTGCTCAAAGCATGCTGACTTCATCTACTAGTTCAGTTTATATATTCCAGTTTGGATATAACGAGATTCGTTTCCATTCATAACGTTCATTTTTGTTATATTTTTCTCAATACGTATCGCTGGTAGCCTACATCAAATGTTACTAACGATTCTCAGACTCTCTTTTCACATTTCTCTCACAAACATTTCGAAATTCCACATATTTATATGTTGATTGCATTTGGCAATTGACAGTATTTTCTTGAGGCTGCGAGCAGGTCAGCTGACGTTTGGCGGATGATGGCTCCCTAAATTTGGTTGAATTTGAAAAAAAATGATAATTAAAGTAAACTATCAACACGATTTTCACCGGAATTGGTTTACAAAACACACGACACGTGTTTCGATATAATATAGCTTTGTCAAGTGGAAACTGAATTACAATTACTAGAGTTTGATTTAAATAATAGAAGCAGAAGTCGGTTGAATATTATTAGGTAATTAAAGGATTATTGGACGAAAGATTATTCAATTTCTAGTAAACAGATTTACAAGGGGCAAATTATTCAATTTAAACTTGTCATTCAGTAAGTATTGTGAATTCTTGTTTTTGTTAATCTCTAAGCTCTCTAGGAGAGGAGTTTTTACCTTTTTTTTCTACATGCAGAAGTTCAAAGTCATCAGCAGAGCAATGATTTTCACTCAGGAGATGGTCAGCGAAAGTTGAATTAGATTTGCCCTTGATGAAACTGTTTCTATGCTCAGATATGCCTTGCTTGAATGTTCTACCTGTTTGCCGATGTAAAAACTTGGACAAGAACCACATGTTAGTTTATACAGTCCTCTCCCCCCTTTTATTTTTGGAACGATTATACATAAACAAGTGAAATTCGGAACCTGAATATTAAAGGTTGTAAACTTCCCTACTAGTGATGATAGATGATGAAATCGTCAAATATGACGTCACAAGGCCATTGTGACTGATAATTTTGAATGGAACCCTACGGCAAGCGACACCTCTTTTAAAAGGTATCGAAAAAACCTATTCAATGATACCAATTTTGTGTGTGTTTATGGCAGTTTTGGCAACTCGCTTCCAGAAAACGCAAAGCTGTGATGAATTAAATCAGTTAATACTGAAATTGATTGATGTTCGACGGTGAGTAGGTGTGAAATTGTGCTCCCACAAAAACGATCTAATATTCGAGAAATACAGCTAATTTGAGTGCGAAAAGTTGTACATCCACATTGTAAAGTATTGCCGATTCTTTCAGTGCATTGGCAATTTTGTGAAAATGGTGCTTACGCGAGAAACCAGTGAAGAAATCAGAAATGTAGTCAACAACGCGATAAGTAAGTGTTTAAAAGACCAAGTTCTGATAAAAAGTATTGCTGATAGTGTATCGGATGCAGTCACAAAAACGATGAATGAAAAACTGTCCCAACTTGAAAAAACCATCTATGATATGGAAAAGAAGCACTCGGAATTCTAAGAAATGAATGAAAATAAAATCAAGAATTTGTATGGCAAAATTGAATGCGTCACAACTCAAAACAATACGCTTGTCCAAAAATTAGATAATATGGATCAAGAAAACAGAATGAAAAATTTAAAAATTTTCAACTTGAAGGAAGAACCGAAAGAAAATACTAAACTACGACTCTTACAACTCCTAAACGAAAAAATGAACATCGAATTGAATGATAATGACATTGATATATGCTATAGAGTGGGCAAACTAAATGAAAAGCCAAGAGGTATTTTCCTGAAAATGAAGAACATAGAAAGAAAACAAGAGATATATCATAAAAAAAAATACTTAAGGGCACTGGGATCGTGATACGAGAGGACCTCACAACCCTTAGGGTAGAACTGTTAGCCAAAACTGTGGAAAAAACCTTAGGGTAGAACTGTTAGCCAAAACTGTGGAAAAAACCTCCCTTAGAAGTGTATGGACGGAAGCAGGCAAGATTTACGTTATTCTGAACAATAAGATAAACATAATAAAATCCAAAACTGACTTTTATAAAATATTTCTTGATAGGGATGTTGTATAAATACCTATCATGTTATAGGGAGTATGAAGTTCGCTGGATGAACACATCAATAATTGTTACAAGTGTTACTTAACTTTTATTTATATTTTGTCTTATCAAACCTGTTCCATTAATTTTTATTTTTTTTTCTTCTTACAAACATTTTCTTTTCAGTAATCGATACTACATATAAATGATAGATTTTTTAGATATTCTGGACAGTCAAAAAGAAATTAAAACCTATGTTTTCAATGATTTTGAAGAATGGTGTAGGGGTGAAAATGAAGCTAAAGAAGTCACGTTGGGGATTGTGCATTTTAATATAAGGAGTTTGAGAAAACATTTTGATGAATTGTTAGTATACATAGCGGATAATCTAGAGAATTTGGACATCATTGTACTATCTGAAACGTGGAATATAGACCTGGTAAGCGAATTCAATATAGATAATTTCACTGCTCACTATAATGAATCGAAGGTGAATAAAAATGATGGTCTGATTATTTATATCAATAATAAACTAGTATCAAGTGTAACGATATGCAGTCTAACAGAAACGAAACTTATAAGAACTTCACTCATATATGAGAAAACTCTACAAGTTGGTATAACGACTTCCTATCGACCCCCATCTATAGATATTTTAACCTATCAAAGGGATCTTCAGAACCACTTTTTAAACTTATCAAAAAACCCAATTGAGATTTTCATTGGCGACATCAACATTAATTTACTTGAAAATTCGAACAACGTAAAGAACTATTTAAATATAATGGATGAAAATGGATTTTTATCATATATTAATGTCCCTACTAGATCATTTGAGGAATCCAATAGTATAATAGATCACATTTTCGTAAATAAAAAAAATAAATGCAAAAACATAAATATTGAATCGTCGGTTATACATACAAATTTGTCAGATCATTACACGACCGCACTTATCATACCAGTACCGAACAAAAACGAATACCTCAATTAATGACACGACAAACTTCTATAAGAGAATTGATTATAAAAAACTAGATTCCCTTCTGGAAAAAGAAACGTGGCAAGAAACCCACAATTGCAAAGAGATACAGACCGCATATAACAGCTTCGTTGGCAAACTTAAAACATATTTAAACAAATCAACCAAAATATAAAAAATACCATATAAAAAAAGAAAACTGAAACCCTGGATTACAAAGGGATTGGTAATATCAATAAGTAAAAAAAAAAAAAAAAAAAACAGACTAAACAATTTGATTAAACATACTAAGAACGAATACTATAAACAGAAACTCAATGCCACCGAAGGAAACTCGAAGCAAACGTGGAAAATAATAAATGAGATAACAGATAACAACAAGGATAAAAAGAATGTTGCAGATATTCCCATGAAACTGCCAAACGGAGAACTAGCGAACGAGAATACAAAAAAAGCAAATATTTTAAATGAGTATTTCACATCTGTGGGCATGAAAATGGCAGAAAAAAATTGAAAAACCAGATGTTCCCAATACCTTTTTAAAAGAACCGTTTGTCCATACTAGTTTATTTCTGCAGCCTGTTGAAAATAATGAACTGATTGAGATAATTACTAAATTAAAAAATAACTGTTCACCAGGTCCAGATAAAATAACTACAAAAACAATCAAACAAATTCATAGACACATTCTTGAACCGCTCACATACATAATAAATATCGCATATAGTGAAGGAAAAATTCCTTCCCAATGGAAAGAATCTACCGTAACTCCCGTTCACAAAACAGGGGATAGAGGTGATCCAGGAAATTATAGGCCAATATCTGTGATAGATAACTTCGCGAAAATATTCGAACAAAGTATTTAAAAGAGACTAATTGGATTTTTCAATACACATAATATAATAACCAACAGACAGTTTGGTTTTTTACAAAATTCCAATACAGAAAATGCTGTACTTGATTTCACAAAAAAAAGTGTTGATGCCCTGGATAGGTCGGAAAAATGCTTAGCAATTTTTCTTGACCTGGCCAAGGCTTTCGACACAGTTTCTCACGACATACTCCTAGATAAATTATTCAGGTATGGAGTAAGAGGCATACCACTGAGTATCTTGCGAGATTATCTATCACAGAGAAGACAAAGGGTCAAAGTGGGTGATCAGTTAAGTGAATGGTCTACAGTGACTGTTGGTGTGCCCCAAGGGACGGTGCTAGGGCCTATACTGTTTCTGGTGTATATCAACAGCATCACACACATAAAAAACTTCCAGGGTCACCTTGTCTCATATGCTGATGATACCGCCTTAGTTTTCACTAAAGATACTTGGTCAGAGGTTTTTACAGCAGCTGAAAAAGGAATGAAAGATATAAAATTATGGCTTGATCTCAACCTCTTAAGTTTGAATATTGGCAAAACAAAATTTATGACTATCTCACTACAAAATAATGATCAACCAGAAAATGAAACCCTTAAAATACACAAATTTTATTGTAATCAAGATCCATGTACATGCCCCAGGATTGAAAAAACCGACAAAATGAAATATTTAGGGGTTGTCTTAGACAAACACATTCGATGGGATGAACATGCCCTTTACATACGAAACAGGCTGAGACAACTCATCCACAAATTCCACTATTTGAAAGATATAGTAGACAAAAAAAATATGCTAACCATATACTACTCATTAGCAGAATCTGTTATCAGGTATTGCATCACTGCATGGGGAATGTACAATAGCAACCTAGGGTGTATACAAATAGTTCAAAATACTATTTTGAAGATAATATTTAAAAAAAATAAGTTATTTTCTACTGAAAAACTCTACAAAGAATCTAATCTACTCGATGTAAGAAGCCTTTATACCTACTCATGCCTGATCTGGATGTTTATCCATAAAAATGAATATGACACACCCAACCAAAAAAACACCAGATCATGCGAAAATATGTCTGTGAATTTGCCATTGTTCAAGAAGAGTCATTCTCAAAGATTTGTACACTTCCATGGTCCAAAACTTTATAACTATCTGCCACTAGAATTTAAAAAAATTGAAAAATTAAACAAATTCAAATATTCCATAAAAAAATTCATACTCGCCAACAAAGAAAAAATTGATAATCTCTTCTAGAAAGAACAAAAAAAAAAAAACTAATATCCAACCCAACACCTTTAGCTTCAATTTCTCCCCCATCAAGCGTCAACCATATTTCACACACAACCCCCTTTTGATGAGTGCTGCAAAGCACAACACAAGCACTCAAGTGTTTAGGTGTAGCAGGCTACTCAAATTGGGTTGAAAAGTTATATATTTAATAATACTCATTTAATATTACTATGATTATATTCACTATGTTGTACATTGCCATCAATAAATAAATTGAATTGAATTCAAAATTCAAGCTCCGCCTCTGGATAGTTGTCAAAGAAGCTGACGTTTTTGTTAGTCTCCCTAATTCGACGTTTTTGTAATTGTCCAAGTTTTTGTACATTCAATAATTTGTGTATTGTTGATCGAACGTTGAACTGTTTAAGCAGCTTTCTGTACTTTTAATATTTTTGTACATTTTAATAATTTGTTAAACTGTTGTGAGCCGAACGTTTGAGTGCTTCAAGAAGCGAAATGGTACGTACGTGCTTCAGGTGATAAAGTAGCAGCGATCCTAATTCTTGGTGAAACTAGACAAAATATTCATGCAGCAGAACGCATTTCTAATGAGAGGTTTCCCGATCGCCCCGTTTCGAGGACTTATTTAAGGAAGCTTCTTCGTAAGTTTGAAACAACGGGTAGTATCAATGATGCGAAACGACCTGGCAGACCACAAATTTCTGATGAGAAGAAAATTGATATACTGGCAGAAGTAATAGTTAATCCTACTTCTTCAACAACTCACGTTGCATCTTCCTGTGGAGTCAGTCGAAGTACAGTACACAGGGTGTTGAAAAAAAAAAATTCATCAATACAAATTAAAAATTGTTCATCAACTCTCAGACGACCACCCAGACCGAAGACAAGAATTTTGTGAAAATATGGAAACTAAAATTAACCAACAGCCAGACTATGTCAAAACAATTTGTTTTAGTGACGAAAGTACTTTCTATCTGAATGGAAATGTAAATACACAGAATGTAGGTATTGGAGTGACGCAAATCCTCAACTGTCTCGTGAAACACATACCCAATTTCCCCAGAAGGTGAATGTTTGGGCGGGTATCCTGGGAAACCACATCGTTGGGCCTCTTTTTTCGAATACTAATTTAACTGGTGAGCTTTATCTGGAGCTGTGGCAAAACGCAATAGAACCGTTGATCCTTGAAATTTTGGAAGATAATCCAGATGAATTCGGCAATTTGGAAATAACATTTCAACAGGATGGTGCTCCTCCATACTATTACGGTGCAGTAAGACGGTATTTGGATGAAGAGTATCGTGGTAGATGGATTGGACGACGAGGTTCAACGGAATGGCCAGCTCGATCACCGGACCTCACACCTTTGGATTTTTTTCTGTGGAGGTACCTCATATCGAAGGTTTACGCCACTGAACCTGACAATATTGACGTGTTAAAACAACGTATTGTTGCAGAATGTGAGGCTGTTTCCGCAGATACATTTAGAAAAGAACGAGAAGAGTTTAAAAATAGGACATTTCACTGTCAGGAAGTAAATGAAGGTCACTTCGAGCAATTTCTTTGAGTAGATACTTATTCTTAAATCTGTAATTGATTTCATAATGAATGGAATTTAAGTTTCAATGTTTACTAATAAGCCATTAAAACTGTCATAAACACAAACAAAATTAGTATCATTGAATAGGTTTTTTCGATACTTTTTGAAAGAGGTGTCGCTTGCCGTAGGGTTCTATTCAAAATTATTGGTCACAATGGCCTTGTGACGTCATCTTTGACGATTTCGTCATCTATCATCACTAGTAGGGGAGTTTACAACCTTTGAAATTCAGTTTCCAAATTTCACTTGTTTATGTAAAATTGTTCCAAAAATAAGAGGGGGGGAGGGACTTTTGAGGAGCACTGTATACTTCAGATTTTTCAGACTTTTCAATTCGATCTTTGTTATTTTCAATACATTTTCACCAAGCATTATTTGTTCTGTAAGCAATATTATTATCTTTATGTCTTAAATAGTTAGAAATTTTCTCTGAAGGTTTGCCGAAATAAGTAATTCCCTGAAATTTGACTTTGTATTTGAATCGGTTGGATGAATTTCTTGAGTTGCATTTTTATAGAATTTTTTCGATAGAATGCTGTCAACTAAACTTGAGCTATATCCGTTATTGGTTGCAATTTGTTCAATTATATTAAATTCCTTATTGAAATTATCTTCTGACAGAGGAATATTCACTAGTCTGGGGATCATACTATTATATGCGGCTACTTTTTGTTAGTATGGATGAGTGGAAGTACTATGTATTGTAATATCTGTATATTGAGGTTTGTGGAAAATTGAAAAATCGTGTATTGATTATTTTCGTTATGGTCAAATCTGAGGAGTTCATCGAATCGTTCATTTCAATTCCTTGTGTAAATTCTATTGCGCAATGAATGCCATTAATGAAGTCAAAAATTTCCTTAATTGTCTCTCAGTTCCTACAAAGCAACATAAGATGTCGTCTACATATCTATACCGATATAAGAAGTTTTTAATCGACGGGTTGTTATACATTTTACCTTCAAGATTATCCATGAAAGTTTCTGCAAGTAACGGACTCAAAGGATAACCCAATATCAACCCTCTACTAGAAGAATAAAAATTGTTATTGAATTGAAAATAATTTTGTATTGAACAAACTGTGAGTAAATCTAATATCTCATCTTAGATGATCGGATTAACATGGTTTCTATACTGTACTAGTATTATTGTTTCATCTGGTGGTATACCCGGAAAAAGATTTTGAACATCGGAAGAAATGAGTTTGGAATTTTTAGGAAGATGCACATTCCTAATTTTATCAATTAATTCATATGAATTCTTCAAGCTAAATTTAGGAACAAATTTACAATTACTCTTGATGAGATCTATTCATTTTTCAGAGATTTCCACTGATGGTGCTGTAATGAAAGATACTACTGGACGGATAGGATAATTTTCTTTATCAGGTTTTATAAGTATAAGTTTTGGAATTTGAGGGTTCATAATAGTGCATCATAGTCGTTAAGAACATATTGAATTGGTTTTAGTATTTCTTTGACTTCTTTTTGGTAAAAACATGTAGGATCTTCTTTCAATACATCAAAAAAAGCCGAATTCAAGAACTCTGAAGTTTTTTGTAAGTAATCGGCTTCATTAATTGCAATCACCGTTTTTCCTCTATCTGCCCGTGTAAAAATAACTTTATTTTGAATGGATTTAGTTTTCATTGTTTTGGCTGTTGAAATTTCTCCATTATGATCAATGTTAAATTTTGATTGTTCCGATTTCAATATGTTAGCTGTGATGTGTTTATTGATATTTGAATTAGAACTACCTTTCAGTGCAACTTCTGTTTTAACACCAAGAAAATCTAGATTTGGTGTGTTGATAATTGGTTTGAGGTAGTAATTAAATCCCTTCCATATAGAGTTTCCTCGTTCGGAGTGAAATTTGTGTCTGATAGATTGACAAATCTATTGAAAAATTTTTGTTCAACAATTTCAGGTTTATCCTCGACTGTTCTTGTATTTTTGTGTATTATATAATGAATCGAATTTTCTTTGTTGTTTCAAATACTTTTTATATTTGATGGTATTAACTCGTTCTTGAGTATTATCATCTGAAACAATGAATTCAATTTGATGGAGTCTATAAACTAATTCTGTGTGTATTATTCTTGAATGAATGTTATAAACATCTCTTTTATTATGCTGAATCTTTCGTTCAACTTTCATCCATTTTAAACATCCAAATTTCTTACTTCGTTGGGCTGCTGAACTGGTGTTATTAGTTTTCAACTGGAAAGATTTTGAAAAAACCTCACATTTAATACCCCCACTCAGAAACGAGGTGGTCTGTTATAATCGCACAACGCAAAAGTAATTTAAAATACCATATGTCCAAAAAAGCAGTATTCGCTTTTTTAAATTTTGAATAAGAATTGTTTTTGAATTTTCAACTATTGCAACTGCAGTTTAGTAATCAACCTGTATATAAATACATACATGGTGTATTCTCACTTTTCGCACACCCGTGAACAACGGGAGTATAACGCCATTTCATAACGAATCACAGTGGTTAAAACTTTGAAAAAAACCCAAGGAAATCGATTTTTTTTCTTTAAATTTGTCTATATTTTGGAAACCGCGATACGGCGAAGTTTTGGTTGGTGCACTTTTTTTATTATCAATTTTTTCTTATGCTATTGAGGACTTATCGTGAAAAATCCATGGGCTTTTTTTAATTAGTTGCTGGACTACCGACTGCTCCTTTTTTCAAGCAGTTTGGTGACCTCCATCTACAGATGCATACCGAAAACATCACTGTCGTCACAGATATGGAATCCAAGAACAAATAATGATTATACTATTTGATAGACAGAGTATGATATTCATGATCCATTTTCATACCCTAAAATTATACAGGGTTGCTGAAAATGATTTTTGAATTAGGAACTTTTTTAATTGAATTTTCTCGTGGATTTTTTCAATGGAACACCCCGTATATTTTTCGAGCATGTGACTCAAATATTCTCTGATTTATTGAATTTGAAAATATTTATTTGTTCATTTCCACCGACACACATTCTTAGGTACCACAAAAATATCGTGAGTTTTTGTGTGACTCCGTTTCGTGTTTTGTTATTTTTGGATTTTTCGTAATTTTTTACTGAATGATGGATTCGTTAATGTACATAATTTTCATTATTATGCAACGGAAAATCCCCATTTCTCCAAGTTTATAACCAGCAAAGATGGTCAATAAATCTTTGGAGCGGAATCATCGGGGAACATGTAATAGGGCCGCATTTTTTCGATGGTATCTTGATAGGAGCTGTTTATCTGTATTTTTTGGAAAACTATCTGCCACAATTGATAATTGATCTTCCTGAAGAGAATAGAATGTGATTCAAACGAGATGGTGCTCCAACTCATTTTTTTAATTCAGTAAGGGAGTTTTGTTCTATTTAAAAAACACGATTCAATTCAATTCAAGAAGTTCCGAATTGAAAAATCATTTCAAGTCACCCTGTATAAATTCGAGGTATGAAAATGGATCATGAATATAACACGTCTGTCTATCAAATAGTAATATCATTATTTCCCCTTGAATTCCATACCTGTGCCGACGGTGATTTTGTCGGTATGATTCTGACATTATTTCTACAAAAAAATTATTACTTTCAAGTGGTTGAGATATAGTCAATGATATTGCATGTCACTAAGCTGCTAGAACAAATGAGCAAATGCATTCCGTTTAAAAAAATGCACTCGACCCTGTCGATTTTACTTGGTTCTCACTGTATATTTAGCAATCATTTCTGGTTATGAACTCTCTTGTCTCGTTTACTTTGGTTTCTGAATAATCTTTCTACCCATCGAAGTTCCCGAGCAACTGGACTATTGCCACACCCTGTAAAATATAAAATATGCAATAAAGAAAATATAGCAAAAAAAATGACTGAACTTTCTGGTATCCAGTCCATAAAACCATAATTCAGAAGATCTTACAATGGTTAATTGATACGCTACAAATGTACATCGTGTTGCTCAGTGATTGGCTTGTAATAAAAATTCCTCAGACTTTTCACATTTCACAAACAATTCGTTTGAAATTTCATATAGGCATGTTTTTTTAGAATATATACATGATTTAAAATCAATTCAAGGAGAGTCGTCAAATATAATGAATGTTTCCAAAAAATAACTTAGTTTGGGTAATTTTTCAACTTGTTCCATATATTTAACTAGTTTATTTCGATATTACATTCGCCATCCATTCATCGGAGTATAACAAATAAGAATATATAGATGAAATGATGCCTACACACAAATTCAAGTTTTGTGGGCTTTTCTCCCATGTCCTCAAAATTTCTGTATTGTAAAATTTTTATATTTGAGTTTTCGTGGTAAATAAATCATCCATAGTATTATTACAAGGTCTCAGACCGCGGATATAATAAAATAATTAATAAAAACCTTTACAGGAACAAACTTTCATACAAATGCACTAAAAAGTAAAGAGTATTTGCTTTGGATCTGTTGCGTAGGTTATTCCGTGATATATAGATTCAAAAGCATGTTGCACAAAGTTTTCAGTTCGAATACAAAAGCGACAAGCTTTTGAATCTATAACTCACGGAATAACCTACGACACACATCCAAAGCAATTTGTTTTTATTTTTTAGTGCATTCGAATAAAAGCTTGTCTTTAAAAAGTATTTTTATCAAATAAATTATTATGTGCTTTTTAGTACTTGAGTACGCATTAATCTATACATTTTTGTTGGATCATTTGTTATGATGAGGCCTTTTTTCCTGTAAATTCTGAGCAATCTAGTCCTTCAATGAGGAGACCATACAAAAATCAACTCATCCACCATCTTGGAGTTGCCATCTTCAATTTATGAATTTCAACGTAAAATCATTAATATTCGACTAAATTCATAATCTCCGACCCCAAAAACCACAACATACCAATTTTGAATCGAATCAGGCCATAATCACAAAACTCGTACGCCATCTTGAATTTGTGAATTTTGATAAAAAATTCATAATCTTCGACCCCAAAAACCAGCACATACCACTTTGTAATCGAATCAAACCATAAACCTTAATCTCGTCCGCCATCTTAGAGCGTTATTTTGTTTTTTTCTCTAACAAAAATTAAATGAGCCCCTTTACTCGTCCGCCATCTTGGAGTCGCCATTTTGTTGTTTTATTTTTCTCTAACAAAAATTCCATAATGCATTGTCACCGGAATTATTAACACCTGCTGAATTTCAGCTCAATCGGCAAGTGCTTCAAAAATGGAGTAAAAATTTTGAACCGGAAAGAATGACAGAATGACATACAAACGAAACAAGTTGAATAATAGAAAAATCGAAGTGCAGTCTTCTTCACAACAAAAGTTCAATATAAATTGAACCAGAAAATGGTAGATCACAGGGGAAAAACAACTACTTTCCTGGCAAATACCACGCAGAACGTTGAATGATATTCACCTGAAAATCCATGCATACCTCCATATAAATGGACATTGAATGCAGATGTTTCTTTCTGATAAGCTCGATTATGTTTAATTTATGTCGTGTTCGCCGCATACCGGTTTCAGGCTTTCTGGCCCTCATCAGTACGGAGTAGTCACCAGCCGAAGGTCCGAAGAGCTCTGACCGAAGCGAAACACAACATAAACAGAACCATCAATATCAATCAATATCAATATAAATTGAACTTTTGTTGTGAAGAAGACTGCACTTCGATTTCTCTATTTTCATTCCACTTCACATGGCGTTTATCTTTCACTATATGCTAGTCGGGCTTGCCAATCCTACTGAGAAGGAGTCTTTTATTTAGAAACCCATCGAGGTGGGAGATTTTCTGAGTGTTTCTTTCTGTCACTAGGTACCGCCAGTTGAAAGTTTTCTTTTCCGGCGTACCTATAGGTGTTATAGACTCGATGATGATTCTGTTTATGTTGTGTCTCGCTTCGGTCAGAGCTCTTCGGACCTTTGGCTGGTGACTACTCCGTACTGATGAGGGCCAAAAAGCCTGAAACCGGTATGCGGATTGTTAGGCGAACACGACATAAATTAAACATAATCGAGCTTATCAGAAAGAAACATTTGCATTCAATGTCCATTTATATGGAGGTATGCATGGATTTTCAGGTGAATATCATTCAACGTTCTGCGTGGTATTTGCCAGGAAAGTAGTTGTTTTTCCCCTGTGATCTACCATTTTCTGGCTCAATTTATATTGAACTTCTGATGTGAAGAAAACTGCACTTCGATTTTTCTTTTATTCCACTTCACATGGCGTTTATCTTTCAAGTTGAATAATATTATTATCTTCAACGAGCGTATAATGACAATTACTATTCTCGAGGATAAAAATTTCTAAACGAGCCGTAGGCGAGTTACGGAATTGACCAAGAGAATAATAGCTATCATTATACGGGAGTAGAAGACTATACTTTCTCTACGACTATACGATAGTCAGAGTTTTAATGCAATCCAAACGTTAAGTATGAAAATAATAGATAATCCATTCATTCATTCATTTTGAATTCCAGATTCATTTGATAGAATGATATATCTTCCACAACGATAATAATAATGATAATAAATCTTTGCACCATAAAGAAGCCATAGAACAAGAAGCTGTGGATACAGTCGGAGAGTTCGATGATCCTCTGTACCTGCCAATCACCAGACAAGAGCTCGATAACGTACTAGATGAACTGAAGGATACTTCAGCAGGACCAGACGACATCCCTCCTATATTCCTGAAACACCTACCTGAAGCTGCAATAATTCATCTGATTCAAATATACAACACCATCTGGATGAATCAAGTATTTCCTACAAAATGGACTGAAGCTATTATCATGTCAATATTGAAACCAGGCAAAACTCGATGTGATCCAGAATCGTATAGGCCCATCTCACTAACTTGTGCTGTGGGAAAAATGTTAGAAAAAGTTATTAATAAACGTCTCATGTGGATACTGGAAAAGAAAAATCTCATAATATCTTAACAGAATGGATTTCGGCCTCACCGCTTTGCAATCGACAACATCATTGATCTAGAAAGCCACATTCATGAAGCACTAGCAACTAAACAAAAATGCTATGCACTTTTTTTCGATATCAAGAGAGATTTCAATACTGCATGGAAACACAATATCCTAAAAAAACTAGAATCACTGAATATAAAAGGAAACTGCCTAGCATTTATGAAAAACTTCCTGAACAACAGATCATTCCAGGTTAGAGTAAACGGTACCTTTTCAAAAAAATACTTTCAAGAAAATGGAACACCACAAGGATCAGTGATCAGTCCAACCCTATTCATGATAGCTATCAACGATATCTCACACGGTCTGAAGAAACCTATAAAAGCGAGACTCTATGCTGATGACTTAGTAGTTTTCGTCAAAGGAAAAAACCTATACTCAATGGAGCAGATGTTACAAGAATTCCTAGAATCTTTGGATTGGTGGTCTAGAAACACAGGATTTCAATTTTCTGTGCCTAAAACACACGCAGTTATATTCAGTAAAACGGATACAAACCATATTCCAAGGCTTCAACTATATCAGCAGATCATCGAACTGAAAGCATCGATTAAATTTCTGGGTATAATTTTCGATCACAAACTGAACTGGAAGGAACACTTATCAAATCTGGTACTTTCCTGTAATAAGAGACCCAACTTACTGAAAACATTAGCAAATAAGAACTGGGGATCTGATCAGTCAACACTTCTACTCCTATATAGGAGTCTGATGAGATCAAAACTCGATGTTGGCTCGATTGCATACTCTTCAGCTTGTAAGTCAAATCTGAAATCACTAGACATCATCCACAACAATGCAATCAGATTAGCACTAGGCGCGTATAGAACAACACCTGTACAAAGCCTATACAGTGAAGCTGGAGAACCCTCCCTCCAAATCAGGAGACAGATATTAAGCTTATCGCATGCCGCTACAGTTGCTGCCCATGAAAGGAAATCGTCATACGAAAACACATTTACAACCAGATACCTGACACATTACAGGACCAAACCTCTCTTCAATAGACCATTCTATGAAAGAATTCGTATGATGATAGAAAACTTGAACATCAGTTTCCCGGACATTTACCCCGATATCGTCGACCACCCACCTCCATGGTCAGTGAAGATTCCGTCCTGCAACAGAAGTCTGACAATTTACGATAAGTCCAACACAAATCCTAACGTTATTGAAAACTCGCTCAACAACATCCTGACCACCACTCACATAGCTTCAGAGAAGATTTTCACAGATGCTTCCAAATCAATCGAAGGAGTGGTATGCGTAGTAGTATCGACACATATAAAACAATACAAACTCTCCCCTCTTAGCAGTATACATACAGCAGAGTTATATGCAATACTCCAAGCACTCAAATATGTAAATAGTGATAGCACAGACAACCAAAAATTTCCTATCCTAACGGATTCCCTGAGCTCCATCCAAACTATTCAGAGCGTGTTCACGAAACATCCTCTGGGTCAAACCAACAAAACACAACTGGATCTAGCAATGAGGAGCGGAAAAACTATAGACTTCATCTGGATTCCCTCTCATGTTGGTATCCCGGGAAATGAAGAAGCAGACAAAAGTGCGCGTCAAGCAGTGACTAGCGATAATGCCGAAAAAAACACACAGTGTATCTCGTTGGATGTCAAAGCATACTTCAAAAAGTGTTTACTCGATAAGTGGCAAAGTGAGTGGCATACATCCCAAAATAAACTACGTACGATCAAACCAAACATTATTTCAATCAAAAGATCCACGCAAGTGATAATAAACCGCCTTCGTCTAGGACACACAAGACTTACACATGAATACTTGTTAAAATATAGTGCCATGCCAATATGCGAAGACTGCAATGTGCAACTGAGTGTGAAACATTTTCTAGTGGACTGTCCAAGATTTTGCGTGAATCGTCTAACACACAAAATCCCAAATGACATGTCATCAATTTTAGGACCATCCTGTAAAACAAACAACCTGATGGACTATCTGAAAGACATAGGCTTACTCTATAATCTGTGAATTATAATTTTTTGTTACTCCTCTTATTGTTACATGTAATTTCATATGAAACGTTCCGTCGCTAATAACCAGTGGGTGGATGCGACTTTGTTCTAATAAAAAAAAAATGATAATAAATCGTCTGTATTCACCATAGGATACAAAACTAATAGTAAAAGTAAAATGAAAGGTACACGCCTCAATGGAAAACATGGTGAATAGGTGGAGTGTCAGCCTAGGCTGTTAAAACTCAACCTTTACAAATAGTAAAAATAATAAGAATGTATGGATAAGAAGAGAAAAAAGGATAGTGAACTGGTCTGGAGAAGTAGGAATATATTAATCATGGAAATGCAGTTTCAGTCTTTTTTTGAAATTATTAATTGTAGAAGACATAAATTCACTGGGTAGCATATTGTAGTATTTTGGTGCAAAATAAGAAAAACTGCGAGTAAAGATAGATGATTTATGTTTGGGGATGACTAAAATTGACCTATTACGTGTAGCAAACCTATTTATATTTGAAAAAGTTTTTGAGTTTTTTTGCAAGATAATCCGGTTTACGATTTATTAATGAATTATGGGTGGTGGTTAAGAGGTGCAAGGCTCTAAGCTTCTCCAGTTTCAGCCAGCCTGATTCCTTTTGTGCAGGGGATATATGGTCGTATTTCCTAACACCGAACGAAAAACGCAAACAGCTGTTTTGAATACGTTGCAAACGTGAGGAATCAGATTGCCTCAGAGCCGGTCCATAAACACTATCGCAGTATGAGACTTTTGAGATTATTAGCGACTCACATAGTTTGAGTTTGAGTTCAGTTGATAGAAGATCCCGATTTGGATATAATTGTCTGAGAACATTGAAGGAAGTTTGGGTTATGTGAGTGACATGTCTTGTGAAGCGGAGCTCTTGATCAAACCACAAACCTAGATTTTTTATTTCGGAAACAGTTGAAATGACATCATTATCAATGCGAATTTGTAGTAGGTTCTGGGCTTCACCTCTGATTCTTTTGGGTCCAGAAATCATAACTGCCGACTTCTTTGAATTGAGTTTCAATTTATGGGCTGAGGAAATGTCGAATATTGCCTGAAGGTCTCGATTTATGAGTAGCTGAGCAGTGTCAAAATTCTGGAATTGGAAGGAGAAGTAAAGCTGGGTGTCGTCTGCGTTGTGATGTATTTTGCATTTCTGAACGTATTGGTAAAAGTCACAGATATACGAGCTGAAAAGTGAAGGTCCGAGTATTGGGCCTTGCGGAACACCTTTGGACAGAAATACGGCCTCCGACTCTATTCCTTCAATAACGACATTCTGTATTCGATCTGATAAATAATTCCTTATCAGAAGCACTAATGACTCATATTTCTCAGAAAGTTTTGTGGAATAAGCGAGAATAAGCGACATGTTTCGGGAAATGAATGTACCTGGTTCAAGTTTCGCCAATCCATGAACTCCGAACTCGAATATTGTTTTTTTTATTTTTCCGTCAATAAGTTCAGAGTTGCTGTTTTTGCCGTTTCCAATAAATCCGGTGGTGTACAGTTCTCATTAGTCTCACTATCACTGATCGTCACAGATCAAAGTTAAAACTAAGAAAACAGTCAATCTGACATTCGCGGAAGCCAAGCCGTGACACGTCGAATGAGGCAAAGCTTTCTTGAGAAATTTGTTTGGTAGATTTGCTGTTTTGTCATTAGTCCAAACCTCTCAGTTCCCATGGATCCTGAAAATTCTGAATCTGTGATTGGTCGAGGGCCGTTGAATAATAAGTTAGGATCCACGGTGTCTTGGAATCATCTTGATTAATCTATTAATAACCAATAGGTAATCAATGTAGAATACGACAGTCGTAGAGAAAAGCACTTTACGCAGTCGATACAATAATGATAGCAGCCAAAGCAGCCATACCTAGATGTTACCGAAAATAGTATATACCTGGATGAACTGAGGAGAGCGAGAGACTGTATGAAGAATTTTGTGAAGATGGAAGGCAGGAAATTGCAGATGAACTACTCCACTGCTAGGCGCAAAAAATGGACTGAAACAGTTGAAAATCTAGACTTTTGAAAATCAAGCAGACAAGGCTGGTTCCTATTGTGGAAGCTCGGCAGTAGCATCCCACCTGACCGCCCAGTCAATCTAGTAACGCCAATTCAAGTGGCGTCACACATAGTGTCTACCTCAAGAGCACCCCAAAACCGTACACACACAATCAAAGTTAAAAAAAATCTCAAGACCATCAAGTCCACGTGTGCCCTTACAGAATATGCCAATCCCTTCACCTATGAAGAAGTTACGGGGGCCCTGAACGAAATGAAAACTGGAAAAGCCCCTGGTTTCGATGACATCCATGCTGAATTCATAAAGCATAGCGGCAAATTTACTAAACAATGGCTTGCAACATTTTTTTCAGATATCCTCAAGACGGGCAATGTACCTTATCAACTTAAGAGGGCAAAAATCGTCACTATTTTGAAACCAGGGAAAGCAAGTGACACCAAAAACTATCGTCCAATTGCCCTCCTAAGCATGGCCTACAAACTTTTCGAAAGACTGCTATATAACAGAATTGGTCCAACAATACTTCAACATATACCAGTGGAACAAGCAGGATTTCGTCCGGACCGCAGCTGCACAGACCAAGTACTCGCACTAACTAACAGGGTTGCCAACGCCAAGTGAAGAAAAATCCCGACCACAGGCTATAAAATTCCCGAAAATTCCTGTAAATTTCCGAAAATTCCCGAAAAAATCCCAAAACTTATATCGGATCGTTTTTTTCCGGCAAATCATCGTCTAGAATTTCATTTGACTGGATAATAATATGGACATGGAAAATATATTATTTTGATGTAATGGTGATTACATTTATATGTTACGGTACATGAAAGGATTGACAGAAACGGGAATAGGGAACACGCATGTGCCCCATTTCTAGAATATTTTGATTTGCACAGAACGAATACCACCTAGAAACATCAGCAACAAACTCAGAAATAAAAAATGGTCAATGTTTTCAATAATTTGAAATTGAAAACACCAGTTTCTCATTATATCCAAAAACGTATTCCTAGCGCCTCTGATGGTATTCCTAGCAAACTGACAACTATAATTTCATTTCTCTTCGTTTAAATGTTGTACTAGTTAGTTTTATTATTATAGTATTTCCAATTGTTACTGAAACATCACATTAAAAGTGAGTTGAATTCATGTTTGGGTTGTGAGAAATGGTATCGTCTATGGATATTCCTAAAACAACCATAAATGGCGCTAGTGTTCGAAGGAAGTTATTCAAGTGAAGGTCAAATCGAGTTTGAATTGTGAAGCACCTTCAAATTTGAAAATTGAGAAAAAAAATTGGAATTTGAGAAATTATTTCTATAAAATATAATATCTGAGTACCGAACTGAGGCAAAGAAACAATAAAATAAAATCATGTCAAATGTTATGTCGAGTTCACAATGTTTCCATAGCAGCTTTTCGCGTTTCAGCTTACGGCGTCCTGTTTGTTACGAACCTAACAAAATTTACGAATAGTAATAAAATTCCCGATTTTTCCTACAATTGTAAAAATCTCGACACAATTCCCGGCACACGTTGAAATTCCCGATTTTCGGGAAAAATCCTGGTAATTGGCAACGCTGCTAACTAACTATGTGGAAACAGGCTTTCAAAAGCAACTAAAAATATCTACTGCTTTCATAGATCTGTCAGCGGCATACGACACTGTGTGGCGACAAGGAGTTATATATAAATTAATGCGAGCTATCCCATGCAGAAAGACGGCTGATGTTATCAGTGCCATGCTATCCAATAGATCTTCTCAAGTCATCATGGGTGACAAGACCAGTACAAAAATTGAACTGAATAATGGCCTTCCATAAGGATCGGTGCTTGCTCCCCTGCTCTTCAATCTTTACATAGCAGACATGCCCGAAACTACATCAAATAAGTCCGGCTACGCAGATGACTGGGCGCTCGCTACAAGCCACAGAGAGTTTGAGATAACTGAGCAAATTCTAACAAATGACTTGGCTACCCTTGGGAGATATTTTCGCGACTGGAGATTGCAGCCCAGGGCCGCAAAGACGGAAGTATCGTGCTTCCACCTAAACAACAGGATGGCCAACTACCAACTTAAAATCAACTTTGAAGGCAGTCTTCTCAGTCACAATATGCACCCAAAATATTTGAGTGTCATACTCGACAGAACGCTTAGCTTTAAAGAACACCTTATGAAGACAGCTGCAAAACTCAGAACCCGAAATAATATCCTGCGAAAGCTATGCGGCACCATATGGGGTTCCACAGCGCCCACACTCAGATCGACAGCACTGGGCTCAGTGTACCCCGTCGCGGAATACTGTGCACCGGTGTGGATCAACAGCCCACACACCAAACGTGTTGAAGCCTAACTCAATCAAGCTATGCGTACTATATCAGGCACAATCAAGGCCACTCCCACTCATTGGCTACCCACACTGAGCCACATAGCTCCCCCACAAGTTCGCCGAGAACATGCCCTGGTCTGGGAGTATGGAAAAATCAACGCCGATCCTGTGCTCCGCTCCCACGTTGGAAAAACCGGTAGAACCATAAATAGGCTACGCTCACAAAACCCCCCTCTAAAAACGGCAGAAACCCTTATCGAAGAAAACTTCAACATAATTGAGCGGTGGAAAGAAGACTGGGAGAAGAAGGCCACACCGGCCAACCGGGACATGCCATGCGTTACGAGCAAGCCAGAGGGTTTTGATCAACTGAGACGAATCTGGACAACACTTAGACCCGGTATTTTCATCTCCGGTTATACTAGGAATAAATTAACCAACGGTTAGAATATGCTTTTGTTTAACGTTTATTGATTTCAAAAACACATTGGTTAATTTATTCCTAGTATAACCGGAGGTAAAAATACCGGTCCTTAATAGAATAAGGACGAATTGCGGCAGGTGCTCCGACTCACTTTGCAGGTGGGGAAAAATACCTTCCCCAAATTGTGATTTCGGCGCTGGAAGACAGACTATTAAACACCTGGTAGAAGACTGCCCAATTAGTTCCTACAGTGGCAACCCATCCGATTTCCTGATTACGACAAGAGAATAAATAGGATATATTTGTAACCTTAATGTCTGTTTGTGTAATTTTACTATTTTTTTTCTTTTTGTTTTGTAGCCATACGATGAATGAACAAAATAAATATTTTTGCTATATTATTCGACACAACTATCCAAATAAAAAAAATAATTATTGACAAAACTCCTTTAAGGCCCTCACAGACGATGAGATTGGTATCGCTACATGTTGTATGATACCGTTATAGCGATACAAATTTCGTCGTGTGTGTGGATGTATCAGTATCACGGTATCAGTATCTCCGTCTCAATCACTGTCGTGAAACGGCGATACCACATGTATGCGAATGATGTTTCACTATTCCGTCTCACAGTGTGTGGAGGCCTTTAGGTATACTGGGTGACAATGGGAGTAGGGCCATGCCTACATCTCGTTCACTTATCAACCGATTTGAATGAAATCATGTACATGAGACACAATTTCGAATTGACAGACATATGGAAACAAAATGGCCGACTTCCGGTTTCGCCAGAATAGCCACCAACTTCGATTTTTCAGATAGAACACCCCGTATGTTTGATTTTCTTCGGATTCTACGGCTCAAATTACATACGACAGTGTTGCCAAATTTGTATTTTACAATTGAAAAAAAAAACTTTCTTTAGCCCAGGAGGACTGGATCTGGTTAAAACATATACTCATTTACATCAGTACCTCATAGTAATAGTCATTCCATCGATTAGATCAATAACAAATACTACAGCAGGAATTGAAATTTTCCGAACGCATTTTTAACGAAAAAATCGTTTTTATCAAATGGTACCTACCGAGGGCCATCTTGCCATTCGATAGAGAATTTAATTACCAATTCAACGATATACATCATGTACCACTTTCTTTCAGTTAAACTAAAAACGATCAACTATTGAATTTGTTCACTATTTCATACGATGCCTACAAATTCCAATGAGTTATCCGTTTGGGTTTGATAAAATGAAAGGTAGCTGTGGAATCATGGAAAAAAGTGGGTGAATAATGGCATGTAAAGAGTAAAATACCAATTTTCGTTTCGTTTGTAGAAATTTGTTTTTGAATGGAAAATAATAATCGTGATTTTCGAAACGAACAACTCGATATGATATTGATATACGGAGAATGTCAGAAGAACGCTGTCAATGCTATTCGTTATCTGTTGAGACGGCACCCATCGAGGACCTATTCCAGGAAATTGGAAATGATGCTAAGGAAAGAACCAGCTGATGAAAACCACACTCACTTCATCGTCAGAAGAAGAAGAAGAAGAAGAAGAAGAAGAAGAAGCGGAAACTAATGTTTCAGCATATGTTCATTTTTCTCCATCTGCCTCAGTGCGATAATTGGAAATTGAATGTGGGATCAGCAGGGAAAGTGCCAGAAAAGTATCAAAAAAATATAAATATCGCTCCTATAAATACAGTTTGCATCAGCATCTTTATGAAAATGACCCAGAACGGAGGCTAACTTATTGTAATTGGCTTTTGCGTCATCATGATTTGAATAATGGTTTCGTCTCGAAGATACTGTTCACAGATGAGTCTAGGTTTGAGAATAATGGTATGTTCAATAGGAATAATACGAGGTATTGGGCTCGAAAGAATCCTAGGTTGCTGAGAGATGGTAATTTTCAAGAAAGATTTGGATTCAAAGTCTGGGTAGAAATCATAGCGACAGGAATCATTGGACCAATTGTTTTCGACGGGCCTTTGACGGGCCAAAGATATCTATTATTCTTAGAGAACGATATTTCAAATAATATCAACCTGAGAACATCAGGGAAAATATGTTTTTTCAGTAGGATGGTGCAGGACCACATAATGCTGATATTGTTTGGCAATATCTTAGTGATACCTATGGGCAGAAATGGATTGGAACAAATGGTCCAATCAGATGGCCCGATTCAACCCCTATTGATTTTAATTCATGGGGTCACATAAAATCCAGAGTATACTCGATGATATGAGATGAGACCAACTTCTTTGGAGGACTTGAGTGATAAAGTTGAGCGCGCATTTCAGGAAATTCCTGCTCAGGAGCTGATAAATGTGATGAGGTGTACAATAAATAGAACTAGTCTATCTGTGTGGGAAAACGGGCAATACTTCGAACATATCATTGGTCATCAATAAATATAATGACTTTTCCATGGATGTGAAACTCTTCTATTGAAAACAGGAGTATTGTGAGTAAGAATTTGTACGTTGAATGTTTCACTGTTTCAGTCGTTAGATTTATTCAAACAGTTTGATTATATTGAAGTTATTTTTTCTGTAATGGGTTTTTGATCATTGCATATTGTCAAGTCCAATATTTTTGGTAATTCATTGTTACCACTTCTGAAGTTAAGTTTGAAAGAATTAATAGATGTCAGGGTACCTACCAATTTTTTCAGATTGATTTCATTTTGTTAGATGGCTCTCTACGTTTTGAACAAAAAGAAAGTGGTACTAACGTATATCGTTGAATTGGTAATTAAATTCTTCATCGAATGGCAAGATGGCCCTCGGTAGGTACCATTCAAAAAAAATGATTGTTCCGTTAAAACTGCGTTTAGCTGTAGGATTTGTCATTGATCTCATCGATGAAATCACTATTACTATGAGTTACTGATGTAAATTAGTCTCGATTTTAACCTGATCAAGGCCTCGTGGGCTCAAAAAATATGAGAAATTATTTTTATCGAATTGTAAAATAAAAATTTGGCAACACTGTCGTATGTTATTTCAGCTGTAGAATCCGAAAAATATCAAACATACAGGGTGGTCTATTTGAATAATTTAATTTGGTGGCTATTCTGGCGAAATCGGAAATCATCCATTTTGTTTTCATATGACTGTTAATCTGAAATTGCGACTCATATCTATGTACAAAATTTCATTCAAATCGGTTGATAAGTGAAGGAGATATAGGCATGGCCCTTGTCCCATTGTCACCCGGTATATCTACTGATTTTTTCTCGGTGTAGTGTTGTTGAGGTCTTTTATTCTATTCATTCGAAAATTGAAAGGTGAAAGTGGGATCGAACCGTCCATTATAGCCTACTTCCACCAATCAACTTTGTCAGTACCCCGATAAACAGGTTTGTTGTGGAGTTCAAGTGTAGTTCAGAATTCGGAGCTTTCAACTTTCCGAACATTTAACAGTCCTCCAAAGTTCGAAGTTGAGAGAGGTCGAAACTTGACTAGCTAGACTCTTCACACCGTCTGCCAATACTGCCAACAGCCAAATGTTAAATCACATTCCAAGTTATGCGATTACGTCCCTAATAAAAGTTTCGGTGTTCGGAAATGGCTGGAGTGAAGAAAATTATTCCGCTCACATCTGTTACGTCCATAATCGATATTCCCCGCCGTTTTACCTTGTGAAAGATGAATTTTTCAATAGCCGCCGCATTTTTTCTCTTGCTCTTATTTTTCCTCTTTATTGCTGCCAAACTTCACATTCGAAGGAATGAGATTGAATTTAGTTCTTATTATTCCACTTTTAATGTTCCGTACAGAAAAGTTATGAGCGAAACACTCATGGTCTCATCCCTATGTCTTTTGATTATCCCAGATAGTTGAAAAGATTTATAGTTATAGAAAATAAATAACATGATAATACATGGGTGAAAATTATCGTGATATTTTGCGAAAACCGTACGTCAAACGAAAAAAATCAAGAGACCAGATTTGCACAGGAAGGTATGAGGATTAAAGTGACACTTTTCAAAACTCGTTGACGTTATCAAATGTTTTATTCTTCATCGCCAGTTGCGAAAAGTAAAATTTCTCGCAACTGGCGATGAAAAGTAAATTTCACCACCAGTTGCAAAAATACAGGAATATTATTATAATTTTGAGGCTAAACTACTTGAAGTACTCCTTTACTGTTATTATATTCTCTGTACATATTATGAAGATACAATTTTATTCGAATTCAATACATGATGTGTATGGTAAAAACTAATTATAAATATTATTAACATAATTTGAACAATTGTTGATATTGACCCCAGCTGACAACGTAGTTTTCCGTTTTTTCCATGGAAGTCAAAGATAATGTTGATATTCAACAACTATGCCAGAATGCGAGGGGGGGGGGGCTTGGTCTGAATCAATTAAAATAGTCCAAGATCCCAGAGCCGGCAAACCTACGTCATTTTAGCAAAGCTGAAATTTTTTTGAGTGTCAGTAGTGTGATGTGTAGTTGAGAACGTAGCTTGTTTACAGGTAGCAGGTACAAAAGTACATGAAAAAACTTTTTTACTTACGTTAAAGTATGGTTGCGTTTGACAATTAATATCGTCCAGTTAGCCGAGCGGTTTGAGGCGTGAGATCTATGCTCTGGATCTCAAAATAAGCGAGGGCTCGAATCCCCACGCCTAACGATTTTTTTTTAATTTTTCCCTTTGAAATTGAGAAATGATTCGTTTTTTTTTTATTTGAATATTCATCGTCGTTCATCAGCACCCTGTAGTTCAAAAGTTAAGACCTTTAGTACATATGTTCATATGAAGTTTTTTTCTGGAAATGGACCTAAAAATAACATCCCTTAATATTAGCATGTTATTAAGAAACTCCCTGTATATACAGGGTGTCCCACACAAGATGGCCTATTAGAAGTTTCAGGAGAACGGGACACAGGATAATTTTGAAAATTTCGTTTTTTGGGTAATCAGTTCTGTTCTAGCGATCTAAAATATTTCAAGCGCTGCGGCGTTGCCGCTTGTATTGAAAAGTAGCAACAACTTTGATTTTTTTAAATGAGACACCCTGTATATTATTGCCTGTTTTGCTTTGCCATAACTCTACGATCATTGTGTACGATACTTCCCCATACCTATCTCAAGTGGTTTTCGAGAAATTCATTGATTTCCTTATTTTTTGTGCAAAACATAGCTTCAATTTAATGTTTATTACTGCCGTATTTAGACTCGAACAAGACTGAAATTTTAGTTGTTGTTTACCAATATTCTGTGCATCAGTTACTTCGAAGGAATTTATTCTCCATTATACAGGGTCGTTCAAAATTTGTGATTTTTTCAATAGATACAAAAATGGTGGGAAGTAATTTTTTTCAAATTTAACACTCTATATTATCAAATATCCTGAAAGGTCATTGAAGTTCCTTCCAAATTATGTATAATGTTCCTATATCTAAATAGTCTGGTTTCCGAAATAAAAGCAAGTTTCCATAAAAAATTTAAATATCTGCATTTGACCATGTATTATTATCCATTTTGACAGAAACAGCATAAAAATCACTGTTTGTCAAACTGAAAGATTGTCTTGGTCTTTTCTGGTCCCGACACACTACAACCATTCAATTTCCCAGTATAACTAATCGAAATAGGTAATATTTATTACCCAATTGAAATGATCTGATTAAGAAATCAAATCAATGATTCGCTTAAAAATGTTCATACTTTCGGAGATACAGCTGAAACTCATTTTTTCCAACTCTCAGATGATGCAATTCACGGTTAGCAAAGATTAATTGAAAACATATCACAGGAAAGTTTCGAAATAGGTTTGAGTCATACTCGAAAAAACGTCAATTAGTAATTATTTTTCAGATCATCCTGTATATATAATTTCAGTTTCTACTATTGATCTGACTTTTTTTTCGAGTATAACTCATATCTATTCCCAAAATTTTCTCAGATGTTTTTGAATTAATCTATGCCAAAACTGAATTGCATCTGAGAGTTAGAGAAAAATTCAAGTTGGTTTTTGTCATAAGTTTTTTGCAACTGCAGTTATTTTCATCATCATCAAACTTCAAACACAGACTCCTTTCAAACTGAGCATTATCAAACTGCTCGATCAATCCAAATTAAAAAAAATTATCAGGTTTAATTATTCAATTAGAAAGTGCTACATTTTGGAGTTTGTAAAAAACAATTCGGAGAAGTACTATGTTAATTATTAGGCAATTTAAACATATAAAAATTGAACGAAACAACTATTACAACAACTGTTCAAAGTGGCGACCCCCAATAGTAATACGAGCTTCTGCTCTCCTCATCAAAGAATTCCGCACCCGTTGAAAAATGCCGGGAGTGTTTCTTATCGTTTCGCAGCAAGCTATGATGCGATCCTTTAACATTTCCTCGTTTTCAATGGGGCTGGCATGAACTGGTGATTTTAGGTGTCCTCAAAAGAAAAATTCGACGGGATCGAGGTCCGGTGACCTCGGTGGCCAATGCTGAGTGCCTCCTCTTCCTATCCATCGTTGGGGATATTCTACGTCTAAGAAATTTCTTGCTATCAGACTAAAATGAGCAGGGGCTCCATCGTGCATAAACCAAGAGTGTATAAGTTGTTATATTGAAAAGTTTTAAGCGGCAACGCCGCAGCGCTAATAATATTTAAGATCGATAGCACAGAAATAATTACCCAAGAATCCGAATTTTCCAAATTATTCCGTTTCCCGTTCTCCAGAAACGTCTAATAGGCCACCTGGTGTGGGACACCCTATATATACAGGGTGTTTCTTAATAACATGCTAATATTCAAGGAGGTTATTTTTGGGTCCATTTCGGAAAAAAACTTCACATGAACATATGTCCTAAAGGTCTTAACTTTTGGACTACAGGCTGTTGAAGTTTAAAGAAAAAAATCCTTTTTTTTATGATAACTTTGGTATGACCCAAGATATTTTTGTGCATCAAAAGGTATTTTCTGCTGTACAACATAATTTTTTATTCTTGCCAGTGGCATTCGTGCGAGATTTGCACTGAATCATTTCGAAGAGAAAAGTAATACGCTACCTACTGCTTTTTCTTGGAATAATACTTATTTGTGCAAACAGTTCGGAAAAGCACCATTTTTCGTAACGAGCGAAGCGAGTTCCGCAAAAGAAAGCGAGTTACGATGAATAGTTTCCCAACGTGATTCACACAATATTTTTTTAAATTTCGGAGCACAGAACATTGGTGAACTTCACCCAGAATTTCAGCTTTCTTTGAGTCTAAATACCGCAGTAATAAACATTTAATTGAAGCTATGTTCTGCCCAAAAAATAAGGAAATCAATGAATTCCTCGAAAATCGCTTGAAATGGGTGTAGTAAAGTATCATTCGAAAATGATTGTAAAGCAATAGCAAAGCAAAAACTGAAATAATATACAGGGTGTCTCATTCAAAATATCAAAGTTGTTTCTACTTTTCAATACAAGCGGCAATGCCGCAGCGCTGAAATTATCCAAGATCGATAGAACAGAACTAATTACCCAAGAAACCAAATTTTCAGAATAATCCTGTGTCCCGTTCTCCAGAAACGTCTAATAGGCAATCGAGTGTGGGACACCCTGTATGACAGGGAAGTACCAGTATAAATAAATTGCGCTCCGGGAGTGCCGACAGAAGTAAAAACGTATTTTGGCGCGTTAGACATTTTTTAGATGGGTACTAGGGTTTTTGGGTTATGAATTGCATTTTATTTATGAATTGTATTGTATTAATTATTAGAACCGTTAAAATACATTTAATATTCTTTTATGAATCATCGGTAACAATTTCGACAACTTCTGTATCATCATCATTATCATTAACATTATTACAATCTAAAATAGAAACTATAGGTTCATGGTAACTAAAATAGGAAATAAACAATTTTGATTCGAAGTTATTCAAATATCTCGTGAATACCGCATCAATTGTACATTGTGCTAATATTGCGTTGATTGGACATAGTAACATCAAATTCTCTATTCACGCATTCAATTTATTTATCTAGACGCGTTCGCGGTCTGCTATATGTACATGCATATATCATATATGCACACCATAGCTAATAATATGCGTACCGCGCCACAGTTTATAGCAATATGCACACACTATAGCTGCGTCTCACTCATTACGGTGTCGCGTCCCCTTACGGTGTCGCGAGTCCAGCGATTTTCTCTCACCTGAAATATGCCTTCCGCGCCATAAGAAGTTTTCACTTCAATAAAAGCCACTTATCTTCAATAACACGGTTTGTCAAACTCATTGTTTTTTTCCCCATTTTAACTTATTCCCCATATATTTTTTCAATCATTCATTACACCGGCACACAAAAAAAAAAAAAGTTGTCTGTGCACCGGGCGCCACCTATCTACGGGCATGTTTTTCGACCCGCTGAACACGAATTTAAAGTCAGTTTAGGCCGTCCGGGCTTCAATTTCGAGTAAATTGCAAAAAACCCCAAAAAATGGCGAAAATTCGATGTTCTGGCAAGAAAAAAAATTTTGAGATCTAATGCAAGCATAATTTTCATGTATTTTGATCTGTCAAATACTAATTTCGATCGTACTTCAATCATAAACCGTTTTAAATCTAAAAAAATTGTAAAAAATCATCAAAAATAACAAAAATCGAAGAAAATTGGGATTTTGTTTTAATCTATCTGAAAACGTTCTGCGGTTTTTTACCGGCTGAAACTCCCCACAAACGTAACAAAATTGATCAGGACTCTTATTGCATAGATGGGAATTGCTTCTTGTAATAGTATACTCTCCAGTAGCCAAGTTTTCCACTACTGAAGAGCTGCAGTCGCTGGATGACGACGCCTGCGGGCCTGCTTTCTCACCCTGACAGACGCCGATACTGGGTTTCCGAATTCCTGTATCGTAAAGTACTCATCACTTTTACCTGCCATGACGGCACACACGCCGTTAACCCAGGGACTCTGCCAGATGGTTCTGTTGCCCACCGTCACCCCGAGGAGGTGCCCTGGTTGCAAGTACAAGCGATCATGCAATGAAATGAAGTCTGCACTTCGAAGAAGTTGAAATTCCAACACGATGACAAATTTTTACTAAATAAAGGAAAAGGTGGAAAAAGAGGTATCCACATCGTAGATCATTTGAGAATGAAACAGTACAATACCCTCGAAAAACCGTTAAAAATTCAATTTGTGTACATTCTTGGATCTTAATCTTGTATTTTAGAAATAAAAAATACAAGAAATTTATTTAATTGTGTTTAAAAAAAAAATGCATTTTTTCAGCAGCAATTTTCTGCTATTTTATTGGTTTTTTGCAGTTTTATGAATGTTTGAGGGGACTATGGGCCAAATTTATTGCAGAATCAGAATTTTTTATCTTGTCAAAATATCGAATTTTTGCTATTTTTGGGGTTTTTTGCAATTTACTCGAAATTGAAGCCCGGACGGCCTAAACTGACTTGAAATTCGTGTTCAGCGGGTCGAAAAACATGCCCGTAGATAGGTGGCGCCCGGTGCACAGACAACTTTTTTTTTTGTGTGCCGGTGATCAGGATTCAATAATCCAACCGCAACGTTATATTTCTCAATCGAATGTTTCATAACGTGGGCGTTCTGATTCGCACAATTTGAATGGATATCTATTGAACTGAATAATAGTTTGAAAAAACTAAAAAACACGCTTTTATAGAAAACCAGACTGATAAAATAGAAAATAAGAAAAAAATGTATTTTATTAAAAAAAGCGTGGGGTGCATGGTATCGCCCCGGCCAACAATTACCTGTGATCTGAGACATTTCTTATTTTACTGCCCTAGGTGTGTAATGTACTATATAATTATTGATACCATGCACCCCACGCTTTTTTTAAATAATTTTTTTTTCTTATTTTCAATTTTTGCAGACTGGTTTTTCATAAAAGCGTGTTTTTTAGTTTTTTCAAACTATTATATATTTCCTACTTTTTAGTGTGGTTTATTTATGAAAGCGTGTTTTTTTAGTTTTTTTAAACTATTATTTTTTTGCAAATTGAAAAATGGAATAATCTTCAAATTAGGTAATCATAATCTCCGACCCCAAAAACCCCCACATACCAATTTTGAATAGAATTAGACCATAATCACAAAACTCTGCAGCCATTTTGAAGCCGTCATCTTGATTTTTCCAATTCTTACATAAGAATCATAACATTCGACCCCAAAAACCCCCACATACCAATTTTGAATAAAATCAGACATTTTCCAATTCTTACAAAAGAATCATAATATTCGACCCCAAAAATCCCCACATACCATTTTTGAACAGAATCAGACCACAAAAATTCGTCCATCATTTTGGAGCTGTCATCTTGAATTTCTCAATTTTGACAGAAGAATCATAATCTCCGACCACGAAACTCCTCAGATACCAATTTTGAAGCGAATCGGACCATAATCACAAAACTCGTGCGCCATATTGGGCCGCCATTTTGTTTTTTTTCCCACACAAAAATTTCTCAATGCATTGTCACTGGAATTATGTACACCTGCTGAATTTCACATCCGGTGTGAGTACATTATCCCAAATCAAAACAAATGCATGTATAGTTTTTTCGTGAATATAATTATTTTTCATTGGTTTTACATATCAATAGTCATAAAACGTTCTGAACAAATTTTTTCCATTGATTAAATAATCCCATCGATACTCTGCTGACGCAATTCGAACATATCAAAACTTGAGAACAATGATAATGAGAAAAAGTGGATTACATTTTCTCTTTGAAACTGCCATGGCATAACGATATATACGACAACATATACTAATTAGAGCTCTCAAAATGTGATTTCTGATTCCTCTGGAATACATTCCATGCAAATCCAAGTGGAATGTCAACAAGGGCTTGAAAAAGGTGTGATTCCTTCTTGTGCACAAGCGGATAAACAAGGGAAAAAATACAATTTTACAGAGGAAATATAAGCTGCGGTTTACTAAACTTTCCAGGTTGAGTTGGTGTAAAAATTCAATTGGCATGGGGGCTTTTGTGACACATCATGAAAAAGTTGATTTGATTATCTTCCAATCACGAAATCATATTTGAATATCATTGGTTTGAAAACATTCAATTAGTGAGCATGGGCCTTCCCCACAAAGCCCAACCTCACCTCCACGTGGTTTGGGAGGGAAGGGCCGCGGAAATACAACTCTTCATAGTATTCGTATGGATGTCCGCGACTAGGCCCTAAGAAACAGACCTAAATCTACGAAAAGCACTATGGCGGGGGTGAACGGTGTCAATGGGCACCGGTGGCTGGTCAATCAATCAATCAAAAGAACTGTACTCATTCAATAGAAATTAGTACAGTTCAACCAATCCTAATACATTATGTCGTGTTCAAATGCTTGCTACCCTATGTTGGGGTCGTAGGAGCTCCTGCTGGTGGAGGCGGTATAGGCGGGAATTAGGATTTGGTTTCAAAAAATCGACTTTTGCTCGTCTCCTGCAGTTATACGAGCACCCTGGGCTGATTACTCTGAAATAATTGATATGAGTAGGACATTGATATTTATTTTTATTTCCGGGAAAATTGAAAACTCCAAAAAACCCTGTTAGAAAAGTTGAAATCGTGAAAGTTGTCAAAAGAAAATCTGATTGATCTGATATAGGTACAGTGTCATCCTCAAAGTATGCACCAAATGGGAAACTTATTGATTAAGGGTTTTCCGACAAAAAGTTATTCATGGTAAAAGTTTGTGCATCCCCTGAAAACTAAACATGCACCAACAAAATAATAATCTGGTCAAATTAGACTAAAAAAGAAGAGTAAAGGTACATAAATTCACAGCAAGCTGAGAGTGCGTGTAATTGTTTAAAACATACTTAAAAATAACATCTGAATGTTCCTCATCATTCCGGTGCCTGGAAAAAAATTTATTCGAGGTCAAAGGTCAAAAATCTTGAAAAAAAATGGTTTTTCGCAATTTTCAGCAGAACGGTAAGTTTTATCATAAAATTATCTCAGACATAAATTGTAGATCATAAAATTCTCTATAAAAAATGTACCGATACTTTTTTAGGATGGATACGACCGAGCAGCATGTTGATGCGAGTGACTCACGAGTAAAAAAAGATGATGAAGACATTCGAAAACTTTTAGAGTGGTTCTCAACGCATGACCCTTTTCCAGAGGTAAACAAAATTGTCTCTATTGCAAGTGGTGTCGTTGGTGATGATAAAATAAACTGTTATAAAGCTCGTGAAGTTGGACTTGCCTCTATGGCAAAAATAACAGGACTAACATTTCATAATATTAAATTTAAACGCGCAGACAAAGTTGTTCCTCTTTTAGCGATGAGTAGTACTATAAAAGTTCACGAAGAAAAAGTACCTGTTGACCCTGTATTATTGTTTCAGCGCATGAGTATTACTGCAGCATTTCAAGATGAAATAGAGAAATATTTTGAATATGAATTGTCTCCCTACCCTTTATCGTTGTTTGATGACATCGGGATGCGTAAAACACAGAAGTCTGCCATTTACGATTGTTTTCAACAGGTCAATATTGAAATTAACAATACTAATACGACATACATCATTGACGGAGGATACTTACTACACCGTGTTGTGTGGGATAGTGAAGAAACATTTAGCATTATTTTAGATAAATACGTTCAGTAACTATGTAGACATTTTGGTGCCAGAATTACTGTCGTATTTGATGGCTATGATGATTGCAAGAGCAATATTGAAGCTGCAGAACAACGTCGTCGAACTTTAGCAACCTCTTCATCTTCCGATATTCTATTTGATGAACTTTTGACAGTTCCTACCAGTCAACAGAAATTTCTTGCAAATACTCACAACAAATCTTGGTTCATTTCAATATTGAAAGATGAGTTTATTGCCGAAAATATATTGGTTAAACAAGCTGATAATGATGCCGACGTACTGATAATTGAAACAGCTATAGAGCAATTTAATTTGACAAATACAACTATTGTTGTTGGTGAAGATGTCGACTTACTCGTACTACTTACTGCTCGAACTCCAGCTGAAAAAACTATTTTCTTTTTAAAGCCAGGAAAAGCTCAAAATCAAACGGAAATATATTCGTCAAAAAGTTTATCTACTTTTGCAAAGAGTCAAAATCATGTACTATTTTTACACGCAATAACTGGCTGTGACACGACGTCTGCATTTTACAGGAGGGGTAAAGCAACGGTCTTTAAAATGTTTGAAAAACAAGATTTAGTTCAATGTGCTGAAGTCTTCAAAAAAAGTAATTCAACTCAACAAGAAATTATCACGAACGGGATTCGGTTTCTTCTTTCTATGTACAAAGCTCCAAAAAAAACCACCTGCTTAGATAAGTATCGATATGCATGTTTCGTTAAAAACACTAAAAATAAGAAACAGGTGCAATTAGCTTGTCTTCCTCCAACCTCAGTTGCTGGTCACCAACATCTTTTCCGGGTATATTACCAAGTTCAAGTGTGGCTTGGTTATCAACTAGACCCAAAAGACTGGGGTTGGAAGTTGGTCGACAATACATTAGAACCTATTCAGACTTTACTCCCACCTGCGCCGGAAAAACTGCTGAACACAATTTTTTGCAACTGTAAAAAGGGATGCAACGCTAAATGTGGTTGTAAAAAAGTTGGACTGTTGTGTTCTCTGGCATGTACACATTGCCAAGGCCAGTCATGTTCTAATGCTGAATCACCAATAGTGGAGGATTCGTTTGATACCAACGAGGAAACATGCGATACATCGCTATTGACGCAATTTACTTACACCCAGGATGAAGGAAACGAACAAAACGAAGATCATGAAGAAGAAGAAGATCAAGAAGAAGAACAACAAGAAGAAGTATTTGAAGGTTATGAATCAGATGAATAAATTTCTAAATTTTTTTAATTTCAATCGCTTTTATCATCTCCAACCCTTGCTAATATATTTTACTATGCAAGTTTTCAATTAAACAGAATCACAACAGACATGTGGAATAGGCCTACTGGGGAAACCACGTTAAAAAAAACGCGCTAAGTACACTACCTCATAGGTGGCGTGGAAACTATGGGCACATTTTTCATAGAAAATTTTATGATCTACAATTCTTGTTTCAAACAATTTTATGATAAAACCTACAGTTTTGCTGAAAATCGCAAAAAAAATAATTTTTTTCGAGATTTTTTACCTTTGACCTCGAATAATTTTTTTTCCAGGCACCGGAATGATGAAGAACTTTCAGGTGTTATTTTTAAGTATGTTTTAAACAATTAAAACGCACTTTCAGCTTGCTGTGAATTTATGTACCTTCAAATGTCCAGATTGACCGGATTATAAGTAAAACACATGTAATATACGAGGAACTTTCAAAAAGTTGATTGATTGAGACACGAGTAAAGTACCCTTTTTTTGAAAAAATTTGGGTAATGTAATTCAAAAAAGTTGTTAGGTATTGAGAAGTACATCTAGATTTGAAGTCATGGCCATCTTAGTGGAGTTTAATTTTTTTACCCATTTTTTTTTAATGGGGACTACGAGAAAACAAATTGCTAAAACGATAAATAGACAACATCCTGTATACGATGGTTCATTTGAGAATACTGTAACATTACAAATTACACAACTATTGTGTTAACCCTCGATAAATTTTTTTCAAGAGTAAAATAATTTTCAAAGTTTTTGGTGCAAAGTTATTTTTATTTTTTGTCAACACCGGAAATTGCTCAAAATCATACAGTACAGTACAAGAAGTTGATATTCAATAATATCAAATCACAAAACATCAAAATAAAATAAGTATTTCGGCACAAACTCATTGAATTTCTGGAGATTTTCTTGTCCAAAATAATTCTAATATTCGCTTTGAAAACGAAAGCATGTTTCCGAAAGAAGTATTTTACATCTCAGTATGATGTCCCTCCCGCAACATCGTTGACTGCATTCGTAATGTGCTCCAGTTGTATGGCCCTCACACAATTATTAATCACAGTTTTTAAATGTTCTCTATCCCTGAAAGGACGATGTTTGTGAACTTCGTTCTTCAATAAACCCCAAAAAAAGAAATCCATTGAATTCTAGTGAGCGCGCTGGCATTGGAGTAACGTCCCAGCCATTTTCGATTGAATGTTTCATTTAAAAATTGTCGTATTGCTCCACTACAGAGAACACTAGCTCCTTCCAACTGATACCAAATTATGTCTCTTTGTCTACGCGGCATTTGATTTAAAATTGGTAATAAATCTTGTTGTAAAAATTGCAAATATCGGTTGGCATTGAGGTTTCCATCAATGAAGGAGGGACCAAAACAGTCCACATGAGACATTTACCTCAAATGAGTATTGGTCCTTGCACTCTAGAGTGGAATGAGGGTTTTCTGTAGCCCACCATCTACAGTTCTGTTGACTTACTGAACCATTAGTTGTAAATGTTGCTTCATCAATCCATAAAATATTTATTGGGAACCGTGCGTTTTCTCCGTATTCTCCCTGATACCATGCGGAAAACTCAAATCTTGGAATAAAATCCCTTTCTTTTAAAGTATTCATAAATTTTGGTTTATAATCTTTGAATTTTTTTTTGTTCAACTGATGTGTTACCTTTTTCGATAACTTTTAAACACACTTCCTCTTCCACTTCTATATATACTTCTGCAGCTGTCTGGGGTTTTTCGAAATTTTTATAAATACTGCCCGTTTCTTTAAATTTATTTAAAATACGGGTGACTGTAGTGTGATTCACATTGCGATTAGGATGCCTGGCATTGAAAATGTCTGTAACTTGCCTGCTTGAAGTATTTTCCCCATACAACAATATAATCTATTTTTCTTCTTATTTTGTAAGCATCTCAATATCATTCAAATAGTACTCATTTTCAAACGTTAACAAAATAAGCAATAACAATAACTACGTAATATGTTATCTAGCAAATATGTCAAGTACTCAATGTCAAACATTCGTTTGTTCTCGAAGCCAACTCAAAACAATTCTTTTGGACAAGAAAAACTCCACAAAATAAATGTTATTAGTTTGTGCTGAAATACTTATTTCATTTTGATGTTTTGTGATTTGATATTATTAAATATTAAGTTACTGTATAATTTTGAGTAATGAATAACTTTGCACCAAAAACTTTGAAAATTATATTATTCTTAAACAAAATTGACCGTGGTTAACACAATACTCGTGTAATTTGCAATATTACAGGCTCTTCAAATAAACCGTCGTATACAGGATGTTGTCTATTTATCGTTTTAGCAATTTTTTTTTCGTATTTCCCCATTAAAAAAAAATGGGTAAAAAAATAAAACTCCACTCAGATGTATTTTCCAATGCTTAACAACTTTTCTAGATAACATTTCCCGAGATTGTTTTGAATAAAGGTACTTTACTCATGTCTCAAAATCAAATTTTTGAAGGGTATATTACATGTGTTTTACTATATTTTGTTGGTGCATGTTGAGTTTTAGGGAATGCGCAAACTTTTTTCACGAATAACTTTCTGTCGAAAAACCCTTAATAAATAAGTTTTCCATATGGTGCATACATTGAGGATGACACTGTTTATTTGATATTTATTCAATTCATTTTTGTTGCTAATTCAAGTATTTCATAATTGAAAAAATGTTTGCCGTCGCAAGGATTCGAACCCCGGACCTCTCGCACTGTTGGCTGGCATTATAGGCCAGGGGGCTGGTCAGGTTGAGGAGAGTCTTATCGATATCTGAGCCAAACAACAACGGGTACGTTTAGTACTTGAATGGGTGACCAACTGACAAGGAAGGTGCGCGTTAAAATGCCCTTACAACTGTAGCGTTGTAGCATTATCGCAGTTGCAGGCGTCTCATCACTGAGCACGAGATAAGACGATGCAGTGAGCACCTCATAGACCAGGGTCGATAATTTTTGAAACAAAAAAAAATTATAGTAGAATGAAACTCATTGGAAAAGGAAGAGAATATAACAAAAATGAAAGGAAAAATAATTTACGGGCGATCTGAGGTCGGGAAGTGGAAGGGGGTGAGTTTTTAGGGGTAAAAAACGGTTTATCTCGATTTCCGGCAAAACTACAAGTCCTATGGAAAAAAGTTAGATGGCGAAGTTGTAGGTAATAAAAAGATCCACACTTGGGTGTCCATCATTTCTCCAAATAATCCCAAAATTAATGTGAAAAATTCAAATAACCAAGTTTTTGGTTTTTTATTTTTATCTATAACAAAAAAAAGTTTCCACGAAATTTGGTGAAATCTCACCTTTTCATGTCCCAAACACACTATAATTTTTTTGATTCGAAATATTTATTTTTCCACCTTATTTTGACTTAATATCGAGAAAGCACCCTCATTTTCAATCAGAAATTCTCCCGTCAAAATATCAGGTTTTTTAAAAAACTCGGTGGGCTTTTTCTTCGTTAAAATCTCTACTTTCTGATGGTGTATAAAAAATATACATTACTATGGTAAATGTTCTCAGAGAATGCAAAGAAATAACAGGTAGTAAGGCCCAGACCCTCCTAGCCCCTTCCCCACTTCTCTATGAAATACCTTTTGATGGGCTAAAATTTTCCGTAGGTCACTCAGGTATATGAGTTATCTTGAAATAGCAATAAATAGGCATCTACGCATATAATTTAAAGAATATTCTACAACTTTCTCAAAATATTGTAGATGTCTTATTTGTTAATTATTTCGATGGAAAGTACTTTTTATATATGAAGAGACTTTGACGTGTTTTTAATTCTATAACTTTTATTTGACAACTCCTTTTTCTTATACAGGATGAGTGAAATTAATCAATAATAAATATTTCCCAACATTCTCCCCCTTTTGCAATTTGAACTCTAAAATACTTGAAACAAAATTGCAAAATATTGAACTCTAACTAATAATTAACTGAAACCGAATCGCTTGGGAACATGTACGGTTCTTCCCAACCTTGTGACGACTGATTTATTCTCTTCTTTCTTCAAAATCTTCAGATTATCTTCTTTCTTCCCAGCAGTTTTTCCTCTTTTCTTCTCTTCATCTCCTTCTGTCTCTCCTGACTTCATCTCTGACTTCTTCGAATACTTGAATCTTATGCTGTTTTCTTCCCCAGAAATCTCTAATGGATAAAGTCTTTGGAATGGTCGAAGGATTTCACCATTACGAACTTTCACCCGGGCAATCCTAGCTATCCCGTCTCTGCCAGGTATTACTTCTATTATTCTTCCTAGAGGCCAGTTCAATCGTTTCACATTGTCTGAAGCAACATAAACAATGTCACCAACGTTCAAAGTGCCAGTTTTTCTATGACCAGAGTGTACTAATTCTGCCAGGTATTCCTTTCTGAATCGAGTTCTGATGCCATCTCTGATCTTTTGTAAATACCGAAAACGTGATATTATATGGTTTCTATCGATGTTGTCTAGATCAGGGGTTTCGTTAGAAGGTAGGTCTTGTATAAACATTGCGGGACTTAAAGGTATCAAATCTTCGTTTTCAGAAATATAAGTTAGTGGTCGACTATTGATGATGGACTCACACTCACAAAGAATTGTCATCATTTCTTCAAATTTGACCACAGCTCTTCCCAAATTCCTCCTCAAAAGTTCTTTGATAATCCTAACCAATCGTTCCCACCATCCTCCCCACCAGGCGGCGGTAGGAGGATTAAAGATCCATTTTATCTGTTTTGCTGAAGAATACTTTTCAATTTGATCCCATTCAACATTCTTCAACAAATTATTAGCCCCAACGAAGTTCGTTCCGTTATCGGAATATATGGTAGATACTCTTCCTCTTCTCGCGAGAAATCTCCTCAAAGCAAGAAAAAAAACTGTGCTGGCCAAATTCATACCTGTTTTGGTTTTCGTTGCTTGCTTGAGGACGAGATCTAATAACTCCCTGACATAAACCTCTATCAGAAATTCATCCCTGGCAAAACGTGCTTTCAACTGGTCAATTGCTTTACCGTAGTTTGATCCAGAAGGAGGGAAGCTCTCGACTAAATCTCTGGCCACAGTACCTGGTTCAGTTGCTTGCAATAAATACTGGAACTTGTCTTCTGTATCTATTTTATCGTCTTCATGTATCTTCTTGAACTGGCCCCAAAAGCCAATCCAGTTTTTTACATTACCGTCGAATTTCTTCAATTCCAGTCGTGGAAGTCGAAATTTTCTTCTGTTGTCTCCATCCGTATGATATGTAGAACTCTTCTGATCATCATGCACCGACTTCTCTTTCATAACAACTTCGCATTTTGACCTGTAATTTATAATTTCTTCTCTGTAGAATTCAATTTGGTCAAATTCCTGTGTGAGCTCTTCTTCACTTGGACTAGATGAAAACAAATTCTCTCTGATAAGTTCATCCAGTGTGAATATTCTTTCACTCTTGTCTTCCAATTGTCTTAAGCGTGCTAGTACTTGTTCGTTGCTTACTGTCTCTGCTGTGAGTGCTATATCCAAATCTTTACTGCTTTCCATGAAAAGTCTTCGTAGCTGCTCTCTTTCTCTCTTACAATTTTCCATCGTCGATATGTCCTGTCACGGTCGCCACAAATGTTAATTATTTCGATGGAAAGTACTTTTTATATATGAAGAGACTTTGACGTGTTTTTAATTCTATAACTTTTATTTGACAACTCCTTTTTCTTATACAGGATGAGTGAAATTAATCAATAATAAATATTTCCCAACATTATTAAATTCGGATTCGAGTTTTTTTCGTTTCTTTGTATTTTCTGTCATAGTAATGTTTTTTTTTCATACCATCAGAAAGTAGAAATTTCAACGAACAAAAAGCCCTCCGAATTTTTTGAAAAAGCTGATATTTTGACGGGAGAATTTTCTATTGAAAATTAGGGTGCTTTTTCGATATTAAGTCAAAATAAGGTGAAAAAATTAATATTTTAAATAAAAAAAATTACAGTGTGTTTGGAACATAAAAAAAAAGCTTTTCACTGAATTTCGTGAAGATAAAAATAAAAAACCAAAAACTTGGTTATTTGAATTTTTCACATAAATTTTGAAGTCATGTGAAAAAAGTGTCGAAAAAAGTTTCAGATCTTTCCATTACCTACAACTTTGCTATCCAAATGTTTTCCATAGGACTTGTAGTTTTGCCGGAAATCGAGATAAACCGTTTTTACCCTTAAAAACTCGCCCCCTTCCACTTCCCGACCTCAGATCGCCCGTGAGTTATTTTTACTTTCATTTTTGTTATACTCTCTTCTCTTACCAATGGGTTTCATCCTACTATTATTTTTTTTCACTTTTTACCATTTTCAAAGGCTTCAGCACTGGTCTACAGAGCCAGACCAACGTATTCATCAATATCCGTGGTAACCTGATGCAACCAAAAAATGACGGGGAAATAAGGATTATGCAGATGAACATTCTGGGACGTCTACGGCAAAACTTCCCAAGTTTTTCGGAAAAATGTATATTTTATAGGTATTAAAGGAGAAATAAAAAAAAAAATTACCGATAAAATCCCTAGCATTTATGATATTACCGTCAATAAGGAATTCCTATCGTTATTTTTTGTATGAATATTTCCAACTCTTGCTCAATTCATTCATCTGACATGCACCAACAATCCCAAATATCACGATAACCTGAAAACCTATAACAAAATTTCGTTAAATTAAATAACTCATGATAATAAAACTAAATTCCCTAACCTAACCGAACTTCTGAAAGTCGAGAAATCAAAGACGTTAGCTTACAAATTTGCCAATGAGAGAAAAAGTAAGGAATTCGAATAACGTATTCGTATTATTAAATGAAAAATTCGCAGTGGTTGAGCCAAAAAGGCAATTATGAATGCGTTCCTGGAACGATTGGAGAGATAAATATTATTCCGGTCACATCTGCTCCGTCCATAATCGATATTTCACGGAGTTTCATCTTGTGCGAGGTACTTTTTTTTTCAATGGACCTCTCTCTCCTTCTCACGGATCATTGCCACCAAACTGTATACCGAAAATATAAAATATTCATGACAATGCAGGTAACCCCGATATTTTATACAAGATCGACAATTTCAGAATTACAACATAATTTTTATAATAAGAAAATCAAATCCCCAAAATAAGTTCAGGAGTAAAGGTATTGTTCAAATAGAGTTTCTTTATACAGGGTCCTACAACAGTGGCGCGGTGTTTCATATCTCTATTTAGGAAACAGATAGGAATCTAATTGCTCGAGCTCGACAAAATAAAAAAATTGTCGGTCACAATTTCAATTTTTTCTGGGCGGATTTCAACTGTGTTTTTTCAAACATCAACCTATATTTTTTATCGCAATTTCGGTTTCTACATAGAAAATAAAAGATACTTTATGTTCATCTTCAGTTCGAAAATATTAACGGTTCTCGAGATTTCTGGCATGACAAGTTTTTTTTTTCATTATTCGTCACTCACTACTTGAAATTATAAAGTTGTGCCAATTCCAATTGAAATTTCTTTTGATCAAATATTCTACATTGCTAACCCTCTCAAACGATATATCTGAAATCGACCTGTGATATACAGGGTATGAAAAACAGCTTGCCACATATTGTAAAAAAAATTGCAGAATCTTCCTTATTTTGAATGGAACACCCTGTATATTATCGATCCATAAGAAGCGCCCACAAAGGCTCTACAAATGTCATGAAGTAGTTCACTAGTTTTTCTTTAAACAGCTATTTTTTTCGAAAAATGGCAAGTATTCATATTTCTTCGCTACAATCTCATTGAACGACTTTTTTCAAAGCAAAATCCATTTGACGACTGATAGAATATACAAAAGATATCTTGTTTCAATTATGTACATTATAAGGTGTCCTATAGTTTTTCTTAAAAAATTTATTTTTGCGAAAAATGATAATTATTTCTATTTCATCGCCAAAATATCAATGATTTTTCACTGTGAAATCCATATTTGACGGCTGTGATCGAAATTATGTTATGTTTGTAATACATTCATTATATGTTGCTAGATAAACAATTTGTGAATTACACCACAAAATGTACGTTCTTGAATATTTACAATAATTTCAATAATCTCGAAATTTGTGCCATATTCTTTCGGTCTAAAACAACCTTTCAGCGAATAAAATATTCATTGGAAATCAAGTAGTCTGGCAATTGACAGATCAAAATATTTGCCTGCAAATAAGTATTGAAATCTTTAGTGAATCGTGAAGTTAAACTTTCGATATAATTTCATCAGAAAGTTGTTTTCAAAAAGTGATTTGATTGACATGATTTTTATATAAGGTGAATCAGACAGGAATTTCTCATTGGCGAGTAGAATTTATTCTCAACGGTATCCAGATAGAAGGCATCTAGATGAAAGAGCTTTCCGAAAGGTCCTGACACGATTTGTTGAAACTGGAATTATCAATTATTCTAAACATGAGCGCATCAAGCCAGGTACCAATGAAAATAATGAATTGCAAGTTATTCTTGCTGTTGAAGAAGATCCTTGTAGGAGTCAACGACAAATTGGTGAAATAGTGGATATAAGTGAGAGATCAGTGCAACGAATTTTGAAGAAACATTGCTTTCATCCATACCACGTTCATTTACATCAAGAACTACTGTATGCCGATTTTGAGAAAAGAGTGAGATTTTGCAATTGGGCTATGGGAGAAATTCGTTGAAACGAATATTTTTTCAATAACATTTTATGGTCGGATGAATCGACATTCCATAAAAATGGATTTGTGAATCGACATCATTACCATTATTATTCGACAGAAGATCCCCACCTATTGAGACAGGTGGATTATCAACACAGGTAGTCGATAAATGTCTGAGGAGGCATCATTGGAGAATATGTAATTGGTCCATACTTCTTTGAGGGACATCTGAATGGAATAACGTAACTCAATTTCTTACGAAATGATTCACCAGGTGTGTAAGAAGATATTCCTCTTGACCTTTGCAACAGAATGTGGTTACAACATGATGGCGCTCCTGCTCACTTTTCGGCAGAAGTGAGAGATCATTTAAATGAAGTATTTCCCAATAAATCGATAGGACGGAATGGGCCTGTCAGATGGCCCGCTAGATCACCAGATTTAACAAAACTCGATTTTTTCTTATGAGGATTCATAAAAAAAATGGTTTTTGTCGAACCACCAACTTCTTCCGAAAATATGCGACTTAGAATAACGAATGCTTTTCGTAGCATTACACCAGCTGCCTTGCGCAGGGTAGAACAGTCTTTCAAACATAGACTCCAGCTCAGTATTCAAGAAAATGGAAAACATGTTGAACATATTTTATAAAAGTTTCATTATCAACTTTCATTAAACTTTCCCCATTGTAGTTTGCCAGTTGACAATTTAAATATCTAGAACTTAAGCTCGGACTTTAATTCATGAATATACACCATAACATCGAAAAAAAAATTATTGGTTATATTCATAATGTTTTTTCATTTATTCGTGTTTAGTTTGATATTGCACGATTTATGTGTAAAGTTTTACATCCAATGAAAAAAATAATTTTCCATTTAGAAAAATGTGATACATACATTTATTTCCTCAAAAAATATTTGTTTGGACACCTTGTAATGTACATAATTGAAACAAGATATCTTTCGTATATTCTTATCAGTCGTCAAAAGGATTTTGCTTTGAAAAAAGTCGTTCATTCAGATTATAGCAAAGAAATATGAATTACTTGCCATTTTTCGACAAATATAGCTGTTTTAAGAAAAACTAGTAAACTCAACATAGGGATTACTTGATGACATTTGTGGAGCCTTTGTTGGCGTTTCTTATGGATCGATAATATACAGGGTGTTCCATTTAAAATAAGGAAGATTCTGCAAATTTTCATTTACAATATGTGGCAAGCTGTGTTTCATACCCTGTATATCACAAATCGATTTCAGATATATTGTTTGACAGAGTTACTAATGTAGAAAATTTGACCAAAGAAAAATTTATATTGGACTTGGCACAACTTTATAATTTCAAATATTCTGAGTGACGAATATTGGAAAAAAAACCTGTCATGCTAGAAATCTCGAAAACCGTCAATATTTTCGAAGTGAAGATATACATGAAGTATCTTTTATTTTCTATGTAGAAACCGAAAAAGCGATAAGAAACATAGGTTGCTATCTAAAAAAATTCAATTGGGATCCGCCCAGAAAAAATTTAACACCCTGTGTGACCGACTTTTTTTTTATTTTGTTGTTCTCGAGCAATAAGATGATATTATGAAAATATAGATTCCTATCTGTTTCCTAAATACAGATATGGAACACCGCGCCACTGTTGCAGGACCCTGTATAGAAAGCAAATTCAGATGGGTGAAATATACAGAATATATTTCGAGCCCACCAGAATCGTTGCTTCTGAGAAAATCACTACTAGTGGAGGAGCGTTAAACAAAAAAGTGCGGAACCGGTCAAAACTACTTGATTTTGTTATTATTTTTTCAATATGTCGGTATATCAAGATACTTTTATCTCCATAGATTGAAAATTGACGCTCTAGTCGAAAAATTTGACAAAATGACGAAATAAAAAAAATCTGAAATTATTTTTTTTTTCGCTCCAAATTCTTTAAAATTTTCTGGAAAGCATTTTTCCGTAGTGCGAATCAGATAATAACTGCAAATGATGAAAACCATAGAGGTGAAGCTTGACTGGTTTAATCTTTGATAATAAGGCCGCAAATTGTACGAGTTAAATTTCCCAGAGGCAAAATGCTTGAGGGAAATTTAAAAACAAATTGCGTTGATATCCTCAAACACGGATGATATTTGATGAGAGTATTTCCCGAATAACATTTAAAACTGAATAAATCTTCCAGAGCTCATGTTATATTCGAATTTTCCACGTGGAACGTTATAACAATTCTTCTCGATCCAAAATCGAAGGAATTGTTTTACAGATACATTCATTCATACTGATTATCCACTGCTTTTGAACTCACTCAAGAACTTAAAATATATATAATTTTTTCACTATGGCACTAATTTTGATCCACTGCTAGAAATCGAATCCGAGCCTTTCGCGTGACAGTCTGAAAAAAAAAGTATGTTCGAAAGTGGTTCTCATTGATTATCGAAATATTGAATAGATAAAAAATTTATCTATAATCATCAATTTAATTAAAAGGCAACGGTCACCCATCCAAGTACGAATCGCGCCCGACGCTTCTTGACTTTGCGTACAGTATGGTTATATAACCACTACCCCACAACATTTCTTGATTGTCTGGGAATATGGCAATTATATCATTCACTGCCATACTTGGCACATTCAACAGGCTGAAAAAGGTATATATATATATATATTTGATTTCCAATTTGAAATCACTGTATGTAGTGAGCTCAAAATCCCTTATTCAATCAGTTTTGTATTTCCTGATTTCTTATATAATAAAAAAATATTTATGTAGCCATAAATTTGCTAGTACATACAGATTAAAAATTTGACAATGTGATATTGCCATACTACCAAAAATAATAAATAGAGATGAATTCAAATTTGAATAGTTGTTACACCTTATACTTTAAAGTACATATTTCTTAGGCTTTATTGAAAAGTCTTACATTTGTAGCTTCTTTAACTTGAATCGGCAAGTTATTGAATTTTCTCAATCCTTCTAAAAACAGGGATTTTTGTAATAACGCCGTGTGGAATTTCTCCACAAAGTAGTTATTTTTACTTCTTAGATTGTATTCCAACATATCGGTTCCTTGTTACTTTGTATACAGGGTGGCCCATCGAAAACGTACCGCAAGGCATAACAGGGTGGGAAAGAATGTTTTGGCAAAATCCAAAATCACGTCAAGATTGTTTGTCAGGGGGACACATTTTGACGTAGAAAGCATAGTAAAACCTTCAACCCCCTAAGTAGGGGTGTCATCCCAAAATTATTTTCCAATGGGAAGGGGGGTCAAGTGATACCTCATTAGGAGGGGCTTGTCATTCCCTATACAGTGCTGCTCAGTTTTTGAAATCGATTCATTCTTTTAGAAAATATGGAGCGTTGAAACTCCAACATTAATGTGTGGTGAAAAATGCAAAAATCGATTCAATTGTACTTTAAAACTCATCGTAAGTATTATTGAAATGAATTCCTTCAAATAAATTCGCTGGTTTTGCCGATTTGCAGATTTCTTGGCTCATTTTAGTGAGTTAAAAATCATCGGGTTTCTTTCTGCACGTTTAAATTAGGTCAAGTAGTTGCTAGATACCTGTCGCGGTTAACGTGTTTAAAAACTGTTGACTTTAAAGTTTATCATTATGGGGTATTCAATTGCAGAAAGAGTGGAAATTATTGAGCTTTTTTTCAAAAACGATGAATGTGGAAATCGCGTCGCGTCGCGGAGTACAAGAGAATTGGCTATTGCGACGGGTGTGTCTCTTACTAGTGTCCAACGGGTATTAAAAAAATACAAATTCTATCCTTATAAAATTCGCTGAGTGCATGAACTGAATGAAGACGTATTTTATCGTTGCTTGCAATTTTGCGAAGTTATAAGTGAGCGAGCGTTAAACAATGGTAATTTCCTATTCAATGTGTGTTTTTCAGACGAAAGTTCCTTTTTCCTAAATGGTTTATTGCCGTTATTGGGCTGACACCAATCCAAGGATTCTCCACGAGTCACACACGCAACACCCCCAGAAGTTAAATGTGTGGACTGGTATTTTTGGAAATTCCTTCGTGGAAATTCAACAGGCAATATGTACTTGGATTCATCACAAAATGCCATCGATCCAGCTCTAACAAATATCATTGAGAACGATCCCGCATACAATGAACAGGAACTGATGTTCCAACGAAACGGAGCTCCTCCTCATTACTCCCAAAATATGCGCAATTATTTAAATGACACGTTTCCAGGACGATGGATAGGACGACGGGGCACAATTGAATGGCCACCTCGGTCACCCGACTTGAGTCCTTCAGACTTTTTTTGTGGGGACACCTACAAATCTTTATTCACAAAAGACCACCAGACACATTAGAAGAGTTGCAAAGAAGAATTATTAACGTATGTCGCGAAGTGACAGCAATTCGAGCATTTACTCGAATAATAAATAAGTTTTAAAGTACAATTGCATCGATTTTTGCATTTTTCGTCACACATTATTGTTGGAGATTGAACGCTCCATATTTTCTGAAAGAGTGGATCGATTTTCAAAAACTAAGCAGCCCTTTATAGGGAATGTCAAACTCCCTCTAATGAGGTATAACTTGACCCCCCTTCCCATTTGATTTTTTTTTGGGACGACACCCCTACTTAAGGGGTTGAAGGTTTTACTATGCTTTTTGCGTCAAAATGTCTCCCCCTGACAAACAATCTTGATGTGTTTTTGGATTTTGCCGAAACTTTCTTTCCCACCCTGTGATTCCTTGCGGTACGTTTTCGATGGGCCACCCTGTATAAATCCTCTATGATTTGAGTGACATCTAAAAATGTTTGTCTTTGCAGCATATCTTTCACACTTGTATATCTATTTCATCTCAGTAAAATTCGCATAACTTTATTTTGTAAAATTTGCAACCAGTTTATATCTTCCTTGGAGCACGAGAATAACAATGAAGCGCGGTACGTAAAATGTGGATGGAAAATAGAATAGGAATTGAATTATACATAATACAGGGTGATTCAAAAGTACTTTGACGAACTTCAGGAGGGGATTCCTCACAATATCCTAATGTGAATTGTCCAAATAAATATATGTCCGGAAACGCTTCGTTTCCAAGATACAGAGTGTTGAAGTCTTATTTTTATTTTCGTTTATTTCAAATAACTCTTGAAATACTGACCTCAATTGAACGAAAATTGGTATTTTAAGTTGTTGAATTCGAGCCTGATTTTATTATTGTTCTAACTCGTAGGGGGCGCCACGTCTTTTTCTTTTTTTAAGGTTCATTACATTTTTTAGCGTACTTCTAGCACATTTTTCAGTAGAAAAATAAATTCCTCTATCATATCTACGTGAAAAAGCTACCCCTGTTCACAAGTCGCTATGAGCAACCGTTTTCTAGATATTTGGACTTGAAAATTTCAAGTCGATTATTTGATAATCGATGCGTGTTGAAGGTAATACATTTTTTTGCATTCTTCACAAGAATGCTTAGGAAAAGAATTTGACGTTAAAGTAAGTAGTTTTGGTTTTTTGTAAGGGGCGCCACCTATTCTATTTATTTTTACTCGTTTGAAATAGTTATTTTTGTATCAAGAGTACAAAATCGGTATTTGTTTTTATAAAATTTGCAAAAAATATCAACATTTTATTTCCAGAAATTTTGAATATGTAGAGAAAAATGAAATAGGGGAAACTAAATTGTATTCAGATACATTGTTCAAAAAGTCCATCTTCAGCGAAGATACAGGCATTCAGTCTTCTAGTCATTGAATCTCGTACCCGGTGTCACAGGTGTCTACTATTCGATTTCACAGATCTTCCTCCTTCGCTACTGGAGTTTTATGAACTAGTGACTTCAAATGTCCCCAAAAATAAAAATCTAGCGGATCTAGATCTGGAGACCTTGGTGCCCACGCATGGTTAGGTTCTTCTGAACCCCATCGATTTGGATAGACAGTGTTGAGGAATTCGCTGGCTACAAAATGGGCCGGATCCCCATCATGCATAAACCACATGCGGATACGAATTTCTAATGGTACATTCAAAAGAAGTCCCGGCAATTCATTTTCTAAAAAGTCTCTGTAAGTTGCGCATTCAGTCGGAACGGAGGAAAGAAAGGACCTACCAAGTAATTATCAATTATTGCCGTCCATTCATTTACAGAAAATTGATACTGATAATGTCTTTCACTAACTGCGTGCGGATTTTCCAGATCCCAAACATGGTTGTCATGAAAGATTGTGATAGCATTTCGTGAGAAGTTTGCCTCGTCCATGAAAAGTACATATCTTGAAAATTGAGGATTTCCAGCCAATTTTCTCAAAAACCACTGACACATAGTGATGCGTTGGGGAAAGTCTCGTGGCAAAATAGCTTGTACCCTTTGAATATGGTATGGATAAAATTGTTGATCGCGGATAATTCTCCAAACTGTGGACTGAGTAGAATTGAGAGCTTCAGCAATTATTATTGTACCTGTTTCTGGTTTCTCCTCTTCCAATATTATCAGCTGCCCTCTTAAAGCTACCTGTTTCTGCAAAACGACGGTAGAGACTGGTGAAATGTTGGAGCTGAAGGCAGTACTCGATTAGGAAAACGCTCCTGGTAAATATGTCTTGCTTCGCGCGCATTGCCATCCGCTGAGCTATAATCGAAATGCATATCGGCTAAATGAGCATTATTGTATAAATAATAATTTTTTTCAAAATTAGTGAAACTTACAGAAACTTCAACAAAACAACAAGACGTTCAACTGTCACATAATATGTAATTACCAAAACTACTTTCTCAAACGTCAAATTCATTTCCTAAGCATTTTCGTGAAAAATGAAAAATAATGGTAATAACTTCAACACGCATCGATTATCAAATAATCGACTTGAAATTTGCAAGTCCAAATATCTAGAAAACGGTTGCTTATAGCGACTTGTAACAGGGGTAGCTTTTTCGCGAAGATATGATAGACAAATTGATTATTCCACTGAAAAATGTGCTAGAGGTACGCTCAAAAAGTTATGAATCTTCGAAAAAGAGAAAAACGTGTGGGTGGCGCCATCTACGAGTGAGAACAATAATAACATCAGGTTCGTATTCGATACCTCCAAACACCCCTCAACCGATTTTCATTCAATTAGGGTCATCATTTCGAGAGTTATTGAAAAAAAACGAAAATTAAAATAAAACTTTAACACCCTGAATCTTGGAAACGAAGCGTTTCCGTACATATGTTTATTTGAACAATTCATATTAGAATATTGTGGGGAATTACCCCCTGAAGTTTGTCAAAGAACTTTTGAATCACCCTGTATATGAATTGGATGCGTCGATATATAATGACAGGACATTTTGAATCTATTGGTGGTTTTATCAGTACAAAACAACAAGAAGACGTTTCATCACTATACAACTGATCTGATTGGTTCTCTGTTTGAAATGTTGGCCATTTGATTGGATCAAAAATAATGAGGGAAATAGTCTTTTTAATATTTAATTTAGTCTTTTAAAATCAAGATAAGGAGTTTTATGTTGAAAGAGAATCTGGGTTATGAATTGAATTGAGAGAAATTATAACTACTTCAGTTCATTTTCAATAGAAATTTATTTAAAAAAAAAAATATGTTGAAAATTATGTCAAATATTTTCTCCAATTTCTTCATCATCATCATCATTATCATCTGTGGTACTTGTGGTGGGCAATTATTTCCATTGGCTTCTGAGCAAGCTTGAGTGCAGAGTAGTCCGGGTTTTCTGCACCCACAATTCCCGGTACAGCCAGATTTACATCTGCAGAATATCTCAATATCTGCTCCGGAGCAGGTGCCTGGTCGATGTGGTTGGGTATTAAGTAATTTTTAAGCTTCCTTCCCCATTCAATTGGTGAGAAATAATTACCTAGCCACGATTGGACTTTTTGCGCTCCTGTGAATGACGAGTATATGATGTAATTTTATAACAAATTAACGAATTACAGAGGTTGAAAATGTTGAACAAATATTAGAAAAAAATCAAAAAAGCAGAAGTTTTTGTAGGTATTTTTTTTCTGGATTATTAAGGATTTCAAAAATTTCCAAAGGAAAATCTGTTAATTTTTTCACGGACAGGAATCTAACTTCTCGCAAGATCCCTAACAGTTGATAGTCCATCAACAAATAAAAATAATTTTCCTTTGAAATTTTCAACTATAAATCGTTATAAATATAATATAAATATAATTTATATCAACAAGTACGAAATGATGGGATAAACCAAAATTCAGCAGAGATTTACAGAAACTATAAAAATGAACTGAAAAAACTTATCGAAAAATCACGCAGAGACTACGCGAAGAAATCAATGAGAAAAACTCTGGAAATGTTTAAACACCATATGCAACACAAATAATCATAAAACAAAAATTGAAAAAATAATTGTAGGTCAGGAAGAAACAACAGATAAAGAAAAAATTCGTTATGGTTTTAATGGGTATGATAGCGATTTGGAAAGAAATTCTGCGGAATTGATAGAGGTCCCAGAAAACTTCAAACAGGACATTGAACCGATAGGGGAAAGTATGTATATATTCCAACTTATACCAATGAGGTCAACAGATCAATAGCAAAGGTAAAACATAAAAAATCTCCAGGTCATGATGGTTTACGAGCGGAAATATTAAAAGAAATTTTACACGAAATTGACCCACATCTCTCTTTCATGATTAACAAGTTTTTTTATTATTGACACTTTCCAAGGGCAATGAAAAAGGGCAGCATAAAACCATTCTACAAAAACGGATCGAAATCCGAAACTATCAGCTATAGACCCATAACTTTAATTTCAAACATAGCCAAAATCGTAGAAAAAATTATAAAAAGTCGTATAACAAACTTTTTACAAAAAAAACGCAGTATTATCAGACAATCAGTTCGGTTTCAGGGAAGGAAGATCTATTGAAGATGCTATACAAATATATGAAGCACTTGATGGAAAAATACCTACACTCTGCATTTTTATCGACCTTTCGAAAGCTTTCGATACCGTGTGTCACAAAAGATTGTTGGAAAAACTCGAAGACTATGGAATGAGGGGTAATGCATATAACCTCATAGAAAATTATCTATCTGAACGTCAACAACAGGTGAACATAGATGGTGTGGTCAGCAAAACTTGTACTGTTACTTACGGCGTACCACAAGGAACTGTGCTGGGTCCCCTACTATTTATCATAGATTTAAATAGTTTACAGATAACGGAAAATGAAGGGAAAATCAGCAGTTTAGTAGATGACACTGCCATAATATAGGGTGTCCCTGGACTTCCTCTTTTCTTTTCGGTAAAGTATAGATGGGGTCAAAATATCACCAGTACTTCATATAACTTTTGTTCCTAAAAGCCTTCGTTACCATGTTACGGGCCCTCAAAGTTACAAAATTAAAAATGTTTTTCTTTGATAACTTTCAAAGTGAATATTCAAAATCATCTAAATTCCGGTGATTGACTGAACAAATGAATTCCTTCGATAAGCTTCCATGCAGGAGTCTGTTGTTTTGCTACGAAGTCAGGAACGGACTACCCCCGATGGTCCACACCCCAAAACTTTGAAATGACCGGGATTTGTCGATATGTTTTGACAAATCAAGGTTACCTGAACAATTTCCGGAATAAAAGTACTCGCGTGGAAAATCGATCAGAGCAACGATTTTTGATAAAAATGCATTTTTGTTCGACGTTATCCAACCTGAGATGCCTACCATTATTCGAAAAGATTAATTTGTAATGAAAATAGAAATGATAGGTACAATGTTCATAACGAATTTTTATCATGCAAACACGTTTACCGTACAGAACTCCTGGTGTAAATAATCAATCGCAAGACTCAAGAGCAAACAGAAATGCAAAATCCACTACAAAACAAAATCGCATTCCAGTTGTCATTTTTTATCCACGCTAATTTTATTTCTTTCTACAAGGTGTTTTTTTCAACATCTGTGGAAGAAATGGAACATAAATTCATTCACCGGATATTTTTCACCTATTCATGTGCAGCCGTTTTTGTAGTTTATTCGTTTGCTTTTTATTAGTTATGTCTTCCGATGTGCGTTTTTTCAGCTAAATTTATCTTCGGGTTAAAGATTATTTCCCATGAAATTATACTTATCAGTTGAACTCCTCAACATTTAAGCTGTGAATACGAATTTGCAACATCCAAATGTTGATTTTCATGAGATTCAGATAACACAACACGAAACGTGCTTATTCCACGCGAACATACAAAATATGGACTGAATTCGATATTTCATAGTGGAGTAGCTTGTTAGTTCAAAAACACCACGAATCTACATAACTTGATATTTCATTTGAAAAAATATCTACATTGTGAATGAAACTTTCAACTAGGTACTGTACTCTTTGTTTACGACTTTATTTCAGCATATTTTGTATTATCCCTGTTATAAATGTTGTTGAATCAACGTTAGCATTAGTATTTCTACTGTGAACATTTTTCATTTCAAATAATGGTGGACGATCGGGTTTGATGTCGAGTAAAACTGCATTTTTATTAAGAATCGTTGCTACGATCGACTTTACACTCGAGTGTTTTTATTCAGAAAATTGTCTATGTAACCTTATTTTGTTGAAAACTATTGAAAAATTATCTGTTATTTCAAAGTTTTGGGGTGTGGACCATCGGGGGTAGTCCGTTCCTGACTTTGTAGCAAAACAACTGACTCCTGCATGAAAGCTCATTGAAGGAATGTATTTGTTTAGCCAATCACCAAAATTAAGATGATTTTGAATATTCACTTTGAAAGTTATCAAAGAAAAACATTTTTCATTTTGTAACTTTGAGGGTCCGTAACTTGGTAACGAAGGCTTTCAGGAACAAAAGTTATATGAAGTACTGGTGATATTTCGACCCCATCTATACATTCACGAGAGGAAAAGAGGAATTCCAGGGACACCCTGTATATAGAGCAGAAAAATGGGATGAATTAAAAATAATAGCAGAAAGAAACATGGAAATGATAAAAAAATTGTTCCAATTGAACGAACTTACCTTAAATGCGGAAAAAACTAAGTATCTCTCATCCATATCATATGCAAATCATTTACCAAATCGGGGAAACATAAAAATTGATGAAGTTAATGAAATCTCTGAAGCTGAGTCTATCAAATACCTGAATTGTCGTCGACAGACATTTTCTGTGGGTCCTGCAAATAAAAAACAACGTGGAAAAATCAGAGAACTATTATCAAGGTTCAGGTATCTGAAAAAATCTTAGAAATACCCCAACTCTAAATAATCTATTATTATTTGGTACAGTCTATTTTTATACTACGGAATTTTTGGCTGGGGAGAAGTGAATGACCCCAGGCAATACAAAGAGGTCCTAAAGATATCTTGGCGAACTCTTTTTAGTGAATTGTGTCGCCTTTTGTAACTTCTCTGAGAGGTTGTTGAGAGCTCTATACCTCCGTCAAATGTCCTCCGCCGATATATTCTCAGCGATATCCCACGAATTTCTCGAATAAAACACTCTGGCGACATCTCTGCGAAATCTTGTGGCGAGTACTTTGAGAAATTCTCATTTACATTTCATGTCGAGGTCTATGTGTCTCAGGAGAGTCCTATGGGAACTTCGCATATACAGCCTTTTGGCGAGTTCCTTGGGAAATTTACGTCAACTGCTTTTGTTGAGATCTATGTGAGGTCGCTTGCTGTACTTCTCGCGTGGTCTTCAAAAATGCACATTGCGAGTTGTACAGGAGATTCTTATATATTAAAAAAGAAAAAAACGATCTCAATTGAAAATTTAAAAAAAAAACAATCAAATATCTGAATCAAAATATAAATCAGATTTATTCAGGTTAAAAGTTAGGGATTCCACACGATAGTTGTTTTCTGTTAGATATTACAAAAAGTTATTTATATTTTTCATCGTAGATTTTTTCTAATTTTGTTTTTTTTTTCCATTTTTCAATTGAGAATAATATTCCTTTTTTCAACATGAAAAACCTACTTAGAGGTTATCCTGAACAATGAAAAATATAGTTTATAAAGTTTTTATTTCAGTCATTTACTCTTTTGTGATACATATTTGCGAGCATATTTATATACATCGCTGGGAAGTTGAGGCAGCATATCTCTGAGAGCTCGTGGGAGAAATTCCCATCGGGATACTCATACTAAGTAAATCGATATTGTATCGTTTTTTCAAGTCATACCCAAAAAAAATCAGAATAGGTGCATTCAATTTATATTTCTAGTGCTTTGATGGTTTTGTAGATAACCTTATTCCATACTTCAGACAAAAGTTCTACCAACTGAGCTACTGATGTCTCTATTTGGGATATAAATAATAACTGTTGCTCTTCAAGTTAGTCTGAACAAATTAGATGAATCTTACATCAATAAGATGAAAAACGTTTTTCATGGATTCAACATATTGTTTTTCAGTATCGAATTCGTAACATTTTTCGACTTCCTCATATGATTATTTTTTCATAGACAGTACAAAGAAAGATAATAGCCATTTTCCGTTATTCATGACTCAAGTTGGTAGACCTCTTGAGCACATAATCAAATTATATATTAAACAAGGGATTGAAGTACACACATGTGTGTTGCTACAGCAATAGTATTGAGATCAGAACACTTTGCATTAATATAACTGCAAGAGAGGAAGAATATTGAAACAATTGATGAACTAATATGAAGTTCAAAACATATCATCCTACAAGATAACTAGAGCTATCAATAAATTATCTCAAAACAAAATCACAAAAAAACTGAAAAAATTAACATTTTGGAATAAATAGCTGTCACCTTCGGTAGACCTGAAAGCAATTGGTAAAGCATAATATTCGGGATATTAATTCAAATATACATTTCACGGCCATTGGGTATCCCACAGAGTGTTGGTTGAAAATTAGAAATTAAGTTTTTCACAATAACTCATCCAGAATTGCTGAATTATTTCTATTAAAATTTGGAAGTGATTTCCTCTTGAAAATCTCAATTTATTATTACTCAATCAATACACAAAATTGTCAAGCTCTTGTTTGAATATCCCTATAACGGTTGATTCGATTTTGGCATAGTGAACCATCAGCTGTTTTTTCTAAGGAATCCAAAAAACGAATCTAAAAACTGAAAAAGCTCCATAACCCCATGTGAGGCACACTGGATAATATGTCTGAAATGACTTTCCTATGAAAAATGTAGCGCTGTCGAGAGAAAATGAGGTAACAATTTGAAATTTGAATGAAATAATTCACCCGTTGAATTAGGATAAAAAACTCCTTCAGCCAGATTGTCATTATAAAACGCATTATCTTCATTATTGCCTAATTTGCTTTGAATGCTTATTCGGTGCCCCTTTTGCAGATTGCTAAGGTGTCTAGCAGGCTTATATCGAGCAGACATTCTATTTACTACTTCTAAATAATAGGTCTGGAAGGTACTTATCTTTTGAGGTGAAAATATATTCTGATACCAATCAAACCACGTGGAAACTAATTGATAAAAATTATATAAGACACTAATGAATGAATTCCTTTTTATCGGTTGCTGGGTATGAGGATGAATCTATAATGACGGCAACAAGTTAACACCTTTCAGCATCAGTAGGTCTACACAACAAAAATACCTTTCGTTAAATCAGAACATGCTAAAAAACAGCACTTATCTACACACTCTCCATTAAACACTTAAACACAAATAGAAAAATACATATTATTCAAGCGATAAACAATCATCTTGTGCATTGAGAAAGCAGCAGTCAACACCAAATCCCAAACACTCAAAAATTACATTTCGTTACATGATAACATTATCCTAATCCCAAACAAAATATTAAGAACATATATATATATATATATATAATATATATATATATATATATATATATATATATATATATATATATATATATATATATGAAAATAGTCGTTGCTGACTAGTTAGGTGTAACAAATTGATTATTGGGGTATGCAGCAAAAGAAAAAGTGTACTCTTTAAAGTTTGTCCAAGCTTTCGGAATGTTTTATCTCCATCTTCAGGGATAATCTCTGTTGAGATTAGTTTCTATGTTGTTCATGAATATTCTTCATGTAAAAGTACTGAATTTGAAGTTGGCAACACATGTGTGTCTTGAAAAAGACATTTATAACCTATTGTACTTTTTGAAGACACACATGTTTCGGACTTTATATTCTCAATATTAATTAAAAATATAAAGTTTGAAAATGTGTGTTTGAAAAAGACATTTATAACCTATTGTACTTTTTGAAGACACACATGTTTCGGCTTTATATTCTCAATATTTTAATTAGTAACGTTTCAATGAATTTTAATGTGTATATATATATATATATATATATATATATATATATATATTCCAATAAGAATTTCTCATTCAGGTTACGTTCGGGATAGCTATAGGAACTGGCAGTGAGAATTTCTTGTTCTTGTTACATTCGAGATATCTTTAGGAACTAACAATAAGAATGCAGGTTGCAGTCAGGATAACTTGAGGAACTCGCATTGAGAATTTCTTGTTCTGGTAACATTCGGGATAACTTTAGAAACTTGCAATAAGAATTTCTTATTCAGGTTACGTTCGGGACATCTTTAGGAATTCGCAATAAGTTGGACCCTGGCAAATAAAATGCGATGTCTCCAAGATTTCTCCTGGGGACACCAAGGAGAACTTCGTTTAGTTACAGCACATAGAGATCACCGAGACCTTGCAATAGGAGTTAGCATAAGACCCTAATTTTAACCTCTCAGAGATCTCGCAGAGAGATCCATGTTTCCTGGGACGTATACCTCGAAAATCTTAATGTACTACAGAAGTGGATTTCGAAAATTATTTCAGCAGAACCCGGGAATATCACACCAAATCTATTCACTGAAGCCCAAATATATGACATTAGGCAGCTTTACAGCTCGAATATTTCAACCTGTTTTCAAGAAAAAAATATATCTTCATATACCATCTCATACCTATGAAACAAAGCAAAAAAATTATAGAAATGGTTTTATACGATTTGAGAAAACCATTGGGAAACATAGTTGTGTTTATTTGAGCAGTAAACTCTACAATGAGTTACCAACCAGCATTAAAGATAGTAGAACCTATGATGAATCCAAAACTAAAACAAAGAAATGGATACTAGAAAAAATGCGTCAGTTCTTTCACAAAATAATGAATACCTAGCCACATCTTTCCTCATAAGACTCCAATGCACCGAAATCCATTGTTCTAAGATGGAATAAATTATAAATTAGACTGTCATATATTTATCCTATTTACCCATTTAATTGTATTTCTTATTGATTCTGTTGTACAGATAGTCCGAATGAATGTATATTGAACCTTTAGAAATTGTAATTGATTATTTATTTTATTGTTATATCTCTAACATGATTCTGTTATACTTCGTATTTCGAATTGATGTCCATACTAATCTATAATAATATTACAACAAGCTTCTAGAAATTGTAATGAATTATATAATTTTATTGTTATACTTTCACCTCATTCACCAATTTTCTTGTATTTTTTCAAATAATTCCGTTGTACCTAGTATCTCAAATTGATGTCTCAACTAATCTATGTTAATTTTACAATCAACATTTTATTACACAACTCGGCAAATAAGATACCACGCACAAGCTGAAAACTTTCAGTTTCTGTTGTCTCCCCGTATATTCATAAATGTCCCAAATATATATATATATATATATATATATATATATATATATGAACATAATTTTCAACTCATAATCGAGCTAATATAAACGTGGTGCAAAGAGAAACAAATTTGATTGATGAGATTTCTAGGTACCGATAGGTCTCAATGATACAAAACATCAAGAACACCGATAGATACTCGAAAAAGTAAAAGCAATGGGTTGTCACGAGTTAGCTAAATAGCTCCTAATCTCAATTTTAGCCATGAGATCTATAATACAAATAGGATCTGAATGAATGGAAAATTCAATGAGATTCCAAAACTATTCTCACTTATCCAAGAAGTGACGCCCCAGCAACATGGATACTACGAAGACTATTCGCTTGTTTCAAAATAATTCCAAGAGAATTCATTCGAACAAGTTACTCTTCAATTTCTCTCATAGAATGGATGCTTTCCATCATTTCAGGAAAGATATAGCGGATTGGGCTCTCTCAATAGAATAAATGACTCAAAGCTCTAATTTGAATAAAAAAATTCCATAAAAATTTTTCCCGACCTATTGAGAAAACCACAAAATAAAGTACTCAACAAATATTTAACGAACTAAAATTGTAATAGACGAATGAATGACCATTATGAATTAATTAACGCAGACCGAACTACCTGAAAACTCAGGCTAGCAGGGCTTGTTTCTGACAACACTAATGAATTCCTTCAACAACAAAAACCATCCATGAGAAAAACTGAATACGGTATACTTTCGAAAACAAACTTCGTTTAATTTCCTGAATTTATCCTGGTTGTAAATAGATGGATTATGACTTCCTATAGCTCAGTGTCCATGTCTATGAATGCTATGATAAGTTTTTATTTCATAAATTAAATACTACTCGTCGAAAATAGAACACTACGCAGTATAATATATATGTTCAAACTTTTGAGTAACATTTTAGATACGAATCACATGAAAATTATATATTTTGCTCTCGTGGAATCATGGATCCAATATGCAATTATTGGATGGGGTGGAGTGCAAAATCACACCTAAAGATTCTAGAAACCACACAGAAACGTTTCCTGAAAATTATGTACAAGAAAGAAAATAGCAAAGCAAAAATTCTAGATCCGAAACAACTTTCCTTCGTCAGTATAATAATAAACCAATACAAAAATAAAAATACCTTATACAACATAGATCATTCATACTCCACCAGACAAAAGCATAAACAACTCTCAAAAACGAAATTAGCACACACAAGAGTTGGACAACAATGTTTCACATATCTTCAACTTGAATTATTCAACTTCGTTCCAGAAAATATAAAATAACTTATTTAAACGGCAAACTCAATAGGCTTGAAAAATAGGAATAAACCGTTTACTCTCTTGGAATAAGAAATGAGAAAACTTGAATTTTCATTTATTTATAATCTCAATGATCTGTTCATTGCTAACAAGCTTATTTCAAAATTCTAATCAAATCTTCACGCACAACCCCGTGTTTTGTGAAGAAACTCGTGTTCATTCACTTTATTTTAGTTACTAGAGTCTATTAGGTATATTGGTACATCTTCCCTTACATGTATTTAGCTCATTAAAACATACCAGAAAATTTGTTTTGTTTTTGTGGGTAAACCCGTGTTTCTTTCTCTGATTGACACATGCTTAGCTTACATTTGTAATTATTCATGTCTCTGTGAAAATAAACGTTATTATTATTATTATTATTATTATTAAACCTTTCACCGGATAACCTGAGAAAGTTATATTTCATAACATAATTGACCAATGATCTGATCAACTCACCAATTATTTGTGCTCATTATATCAATATATTTTCATTTGTATGTTCTTGTCATGAGCTTCAGCACAATCTGTTTTTTCCTCACGATTATATATACTTTCATTTTGTTCATTAACTCAGGGTTCATTACCATTATGTTGAAACTGAGGAAACGAAGAGAAAACCGGTACTCATAGACTAGTTGAATGATCTCAAAGGAGTTCTCTCCTTATTCACTTTGTTTTCATTGCACTATAACTAAATTCTTTCCATACAAATCATAAGCTATACAGTGCCCCGTCTAAAGTCCGTTCCCCCTACTAATTTTTGAACCACCTGGTATATCGCAACGAAATCCAGAGGGCTTGAAAAGGAGATAAAAACCTGATTTTTCATGAAAAAATCACAGCTAAAAATTTTGAAATGGCTGAGCGCCATCTTCAATAATTTTTTAAAATAGAACGCATACATAACAGATATTATTCCATTTACGAAATCTGCTCATACTTCTAAACAGTTTTCTCCAATACATTTTACTCCTGAATTCAATTCTTTTGAAATATAAACGTTTGGGTAGTGATATTTTGGTCATTTCAAACCCAACTAAAAACAGTAATGTTGCTTTCAATCA